>JAOTQR010030522.1:0-16219 GCA_025774065.1 Solanum ossicruentum | reverse complement strand
ATTGTGAAAGAACATAAAAATATTAACAACGAAGATAATATTTCATTATCATTAGTCGTTCTTCCTCTTTTCAACACTTTATAAGCTAATACAAATCCATGCAATTTTATGTTCATGACCTCCTCCTCATATGTATATACAAATTAATAAAATAATGGATGGCAGGAAGACAAAAAGACTTGAATATATGAAAAATGTTTCATCAATTTTTTTTTACGTGAATTCATTCATTTTCCTAAACTCACTTGAATATATAGAAAATGTTTCATTAATGTTGTGTACTTTAATTTCATTAACCTTCCGACCATTCATTTTCCTAAACTCTTCCTAGTAATTAACAGTTTTTTAATGTGGCATATTTCAGGTAATTAGAAGAGTGACTTTTGAGATTTTTAACTTTTGACTTAACATCTTTCTACTTTTAGTATTTAGCAATTAGTAAAATATGATAGGATTATAATTTAATATTTAGTTAATTAAATATTTGATATAGTATAAAGGCAAAGTTAAACTGAAAGTTGCAAAAATTTAAAGCTAAATCAATGGTAGAAGGATGTAATTGCATGACATTTATTCCCCAAAAACTTTTATATGGTAAAGACACTTTATGTGAAGCATAAATATATGACAATTTAATGGCAAATAAAGTTGAAAATTTGAAATCATAAATTTTATTAAAGTTTTTATTTTATTTTATAATTTAGTGATTAACTATTGATGGAAATAATATTAAAGTGGAGGGCAAAATGGTAATCCAACTTTGAGGTTGAGAGCTTCCCTGTTTTAATAATATATGATATGATTTTTATGGTTGCTTTAACTTATATTGTCTTATTTTATCCCCTGTATTGTGAAGTGTGAATATGTACTTATAATTTGAATTTTCTAAGATCCTGGGCATTAGTGAGTATTTTCAAAGCATGAGATGACGATAATGCTTTCTCTTGGCTTCCATGCATCCTATTATTCTTCTATATGTTCAACTTAATGTTGTTCAAAATTGAAGGCAGCTGGAAAAGAGGGTCGAAAGCTTGCTAGCTATTTAGGAATTATTGCAAGAACTCCACAATTAACACCTCTATACATAGATGATTGGAGAAATTTTGACACTGAGGAAAAGAAGAAATTATTAGATTTTGTGAGGGATGATGTAATGATTATTGTGAATCGAACAAGGTAAGTTTGTTATACATGATGTTAATTTCTAAATGCTGGTTTTTATTTTTTTTCAGAAGAAGTTCTCTATCCCAAAATATGGAGAAGACTTTGTCTAAAAGTCTCTAGGAAAGAAATGGAAAGATTACAAGTGCTCTTTAAAAGGTGATTATATGCCAAAGTATAAGACTAAAGATGCTTTGCTGAAAAATAGACTAAGTCGTATACTGAGGGATCAATGGAGTGGACTTGTCTCTTATTGGCTTTCAAAAAAAGCGAAGGTATCAACAAATCTTAAAAAATGTACTCCTACTTGCTACTTTAGAAGTATTTAGATTTTTATAGTGCTCAATTATTATTTATATTTCATGAGATATCGTTTTGATTTTTCAATGATAAAGACGCACCCAAGCAAATAGAAATAACAAGGCCATGCAAAAGATGTCTCACACTGGAGGATCCAAAAGTCTTGCTACCTTGATGGATGAGCAGGTAAACTCGTTGAAATTAAAAACTATTATAATTTATTCTTATTATCAATCATAAATGACATTAGCTTTATTGTATTAGGTTGTAAATGGTATAGAGCCTACATGAGCTGAAATTTTCTTATTAACTCATAAACAACGTGCGGATGGTAGACCTTTGGATGATGATTCTGCTAAAGTGATTGCAAAATTTCTCCTTTATTTTATTTTTAGCTCGTGAAATAATAAGAAAAAAGCAGGGTCGTCTCGGCCATAAGACCACTAAGGCAATCGCTTGGGGCCCCAATTTTTTTGGGGCCCCCATTTTCTCCCAAAGATGTATATAGATCTGATATTGTTAAAAGAATTTCAAGTATTGATAATTTTAAAAGAAATTGAATAGAAAATATGATATAAAGATCATTTTAACAATTGAGAAATGAAATAGTGTTTGTGAATTGTTGCATCATTTCTTATGTAGCTATCTATTTTGTTGCCTCATTTATATCATAATGATTATCATAAAATAATATTATTACTTATATTTACATTTTTAAGGGAAAGAAACACACACACATATACATATACACACACACAAAAATTTTAAGGAAAATAATAATTCATATATTGTTAATAAAAGTCTTAAAAATTATTTGCTCTTCCAATTTATTTTTTTAATTTCCCTTTCACTATTTTTATTATTTCATTATTGAATATTTTTAAGCCTTTCAAATGATCAAACTTTCTACATTATAAAAAATCTATTGTTATGTGTTTGTAAAAAAATCAAATTTATTTTTTCATATCTTCTTTAAATTTTAATCAGTAAAATTAAGTCAATATTAATTTAAAATTGTTATGTTAAATAGGTTTTTTTCTCTCTCGGTATATATTAGTGTGCACTAACTTGCATCAGAAATGGGGAGAGGACGACCATGCAAGAACTCTCAGAAACAACAGGATGAGGAAATCATACAAGGAACCAGCATGAGCTTATTTGTTAGAGGATCCCATAGCAGATCTGAAAAGCAGCTCACATGGCAATGAGTGAGCTCGAGAAGAGACAATAGTAAGAACAAAGATGGAACAACAGAGGAATGGCTAGATTTGGTAATAAGCAAAGAAAGTGAAGGAACTGGCCAACAAATACAAGGGGAAAGCAATGAAATAGTAACTGAGGAAGGAAAGCAACCAGAAGTGAAACCTTGGACAAATCTATTTGCTACAAATAGATTAGCTACCCAAGGTATGGACTTAACTTACATTGCACCTAATATAGTTGAGGGTGCGAAAGTAATAGAGATATTGAAAGAAGATATTGCTAAAGAAGAGGCTAAATAGAAGCCGCCCATAGTCTTGTATGTGCTAGGAGCAGCGCCATCAGTAGGAGCAATAGATAGATTCATGGCAAGCCAAGGAACCTTTTCAGTTAAACATATGGTCCTGTATCAGGCCGATGGATACTTTATTATTCGATTTGCTAATGAAGAGAAAAGGGACAAGGTTCTCTGCTCAAGCCCCTATCACATGCTGAGAAGGCCAGTCATAATGAAACCGTGGACTCAAAGCTTCAACTTCAAGGATGAGATCCTTACCACCATACCATTGTGGGTTAAGCTCCCAAGCCTACTACTTAGCTATTGGAATGTTGTGGTACTGAGCAAAATAGGGACTAGCTTGGGTCAATTTTTTTACGCGGATGAATGTACTACCAGCATAAGCAGAATCTTATTTGCAAGGATTTTGATAGAAATGGATGTAACCAAACCACTCCCCAAGTCAGTCCAGGAGCCTATAAGGAGGATATTTGAGCAACACATCGATTATGAATGGCAGTGAATCTTCTGTTAAAAATGCCTACAAGTAGGACACTCATGCCAAAAGAAAGTAGCAGTGATAACAACATTACCAAGAATGAGCAAGGGACAGAATCAGATCCTGAAAACCAACCCAAATAAAACATGCTATCACACAATAAAATAAGAATCTTGTAGATAAAGAGAAAAGTGTTATGATTGTTGAGTCAGTGGAGGAGGAATGACAAACTGTCACACATAAGTCAGGAAAGCAAAAGAGAAATCAAATGATACCTATGCAACCTACCATCAGCATGGAAGTTTTGAGAATTAGAGAGGATGGACAGCACACTGGAAGTACTAAGGAAGCAAGTGGAAATCCTCCGGGAAATGATAGTAGCCTGGAATGTTAGGGGTTTTAACAAGGGGTCAAGCACAAAGAAATGAAGTTATTCATCAAAAGAAATAATGTTAGTTGCATAGCAATATATGAACATAGAGTGAGAATAAACAAAGTAAGTAAGATTATCAATAAAAGCATGTCAGGCTGGGAATGTATTCCAAATGTTGATAGTAACACAAGGAGGAGAATTTGGGTTGTTTGGGACATAATAAAAGTAAAATTTTAGAACAAGGAAACATCAGCTCAGCACATACACGGCTTATTAACACTGACATGGGAGGGGGAAAAATTCAATTCACAGTAGTTTATGGCTTACGTACCATTGCCACTAGGAGACCTTTATGAGAAGCTTTGCATAGTTTGAACCAGAATATCAAGGAACCTTGGCTGATCATGGGGGATTTCAATGCAGACAACAGAAGATAGGACAGTTGGTAATCCAGTACAAGAAGCTGAAACAAAGGACTTTAATAATTACATGATCCAATGTAGTCTGATAGAACTAGCAATAGTGGGTAAAGAATATACATGGACTAATGGGTATTTCTTAAGTAGAATTGATAAAGTTCTAGTAAATCCAGATTGGGTGATTGAAATGCCACCTATACAAGTCTAGATAACGGAACTGTTATTTTCAAATCACTCACCCCTAGGCCTTATAATAGAATAGCATAGGGTAAGCATCAAGGCTCCATTTAGGTTCTATAACTACCTTACTAAACATCCAAGATTTCACAATAGGGTAGTACAGGGATGGCAGCACCAAGTAACAAGAATGAGGGATGTGCGGCATAACCTTAAGGTTGTGACAAGGCAAATACAAGAGCTTAATAATAAGGAGTTCTTAGGAGTCTCAAGCAAAGTTAATCTATTGAGAGAGCAGCTGGAGAACAAATAGAAACAAATGAAAACACTTTCTCTTTAACAGTAGCTGATGGATAAGGAAAAAGGAATTAGGAAAGAGTTTATGAAGTGGAGCTAAATTGATGAAGGCATCTACAAACAAAAGTCAAGAGTACAATAGCTCCAATTGGGGGATTCCAACATGAAATACTTCTTTGCCAACATGAAGAAAAGGAGAATATGTAACCAAATCAACATGCTAACAAAGGAAGATGGAAGTGTCTTGAGAGATCCAAAAGAAATCACTAGGAAGCTGTGAAGTTTTATCAGCAATTGCTAAGCAAAACCAGTCCCAAGATTCCATCAGCTCAGCAGAGAATATTAAAGGAAGGGACAGTCCTAACAAGAGACCAATAAATGTTGCTAATCAGAGAATTCACCAAGAAGGATGTATTAGCAACCGTTAAGAGTATTGATGACAACAAGGCACCAGGTGGAGATGGATTTATGCACACTTCTTTAAGAAATCTTGGTCCATTTTAGGGCAAGATGTCACAAAGACAGTATTGCAGTTCTTCCATAGCAATGCAATGTTCAGGCCAATCAATAAGACCACAATCACTCTTATTCCCAAGGTAAAACATTCCAGCTCCATTAAGGAATATAGACCTATTTGATATTGCACCATCATCTACAAAACCATATCCAAAATACTCATCCATAGATTACAATCTGTTACATAGTACCTTATAGATCCGAGCCAGGAAGCCTTTGTCTCAGGTAGAATGCTAACTGATAATGTGATCCTAAGTCATGAGTTAATCAAGGGCTATGGGAGGAAAGGGATTTCACCAAGGTATATGATAAAAAAAAAAAGATATGCAAAAGGCATATGATTCTCTGGAATGGCATTTTCTTAGAGAGGTGCTGCAAGGCTTACAAGTACATTCAAAATTCATTGAATGGATCATGAAATGTGTAATAATAGTAAGATACTCAATTATGGTGAATGAAAATTATCACAATGCTCCTTCTAAGGCAAAGAGAGGGGTCAGACAAGGTGATCCTCTATCACCTTACCTATTTGTGCTAGCCATGGAATACCTAACTAGATCTCTGAAGAAACTAAGAATGCAAGGAAGTTTTAAATTCCATCCAAGATGTCAAAAGCTTCACATAGTGATATTAAGTTTTGCTAATGATCTAGTGCTTTTAGTAGAGGTGATCTGCAATCAGTAAAGCATGTATATGAGTGTTTTCTGAAATTCTCAAGAGTGTATGACCTAGTAGAAAATTAGAGCAAAAGCAATATATATTTTGGAGAAGTTCAGGAGCATATACAGCAGCAAATACTCCAACTCACAGGCTTCAAGAAAGGATAGTACCTGGGAGTACCACTCAACTCTAAAAGACTAACACTGCACCAATGCTCCCCTATGCTGAATAAGATGGTTAACAGAATTAAAATATGGATAGTGAAGTATTTTTCTTATGCAGGAAGGCTTCAATTGGTCCAAAGTGTATTGCTGGCTATACAAAACTTTTGGTTCCAAATATTCTTGATCCTTAAGAAGATCCTAAAGCAAGTGAAAACATTATGTATGAGGTTTTTATGGACTAGAGAGCATCAACATAAAGAAAGAATCCTATTGCTTAGGACATAATCTATAGACCTAAGGTAGCTAGAGGACTCAACATCTCTGAGGTATAATGATGGAACAAAGCGGCTATCCTAGAAGACCTGTGGAACTTAGATAAGAAGAAGGATAAGTTGTGGATTGAATGGGTGCATATATACTATTTGAAAGGGAAAATGTCATGGGAAGTTTAATTCAAACAAGCTTCATGGACAGTTAGGAAGATCTTACAAGCTGATACATGGAAGGAAGTATCCAACATACCAAGGGAAATGATCATGGATGCAGACTCTTACTCAATCAAACAAGTGTATCAAAGCTTAAGAGGATCCTTCAACAAAGTTTCTTGGAGAAGGCTGATTTGCAATAACAGAGGAAGTCCTAGGTGGATATTTATCCTCTACATAGCCCTGCATGAAAGTTTATATACCAGGGACAAACTTGAGAAGTGGGGACTTAACATTGAAAGAATATGTATTCTTTGTAATGGTAAAGATGAAATACACCAACACCTCTTCTTCACTTGCAACACATCTAAACAAGTATGGGGAGAATTGCTGAAATGACTATCTCTCAACAGACAATGCCATAGCTGGGGTGAGGAGATCACATGGGTAATACAGCATGCAGGGAAGAAAGACATTAAGGTAGACATGTATAGAGTTACTTTGGTTGCTGCTATATATTTTATATGGCAAGAAAGGAACTATAGATTCTTTCAACAGAGGAGTAGGAACACAGAACAATTAGTGAGACTAATCTTTCAAGAGATACGCTATAGATGCAATCCAATGCTAAGAATAGCAAGCTTCCTAAGCAATTTGAATTACTACCCCTAGACTAGTTATTAGCATAGAAGTACTAAACCAATAGCTGAGCCTTAAGAGTGGAACTTGTCCATCTCCTAGGTTTCAAAGTTGTATATATTGACAAATTCGGTAATATAAATATAGTTACCAAAAAAATTGTTATGTTAACTTATTCAACACAACAATATTTTCATTTCATAATAATATAACATTTCAAAATTTTGAGTTAGATTTTATTATTCTAACTCTGGAATTATATGTTTTTCATTAAAAAGTTATGTTATATATATTCTAACTTCATAATGTCCGCGTATATCCAACTTTCGGACCTCATTTGTAGGATTACATTTAGTGTGTGATAATTATTCAATTTATATATGAAGCTTCTCTATAAAGTTTGGCTTTAGGCCACCAAACTTATTGAGACAACCCTGGAAAAAAGTTTGAAAATAGACACATGATTTCAAACTAATTTGATATGTATGATTTGTCCAGGATATGATAAATGAAAAGATGAGCACTTGCAAGGGTTTTACTGACCAGCCTCCTCACTATGTTGCTTGGAAAGGAGATTTATATTCTCATGTGTTGGGAAATGAAAGATGTGGGTATATTCGTAGTTCAGGACTTGGTCCAACTCCTTCTGTTCTATAGTGTAATATATCCTCCGTTAGATATACCGATGAAGGGGATTCATCTAATAAAGTTGTATAATAATTAGAGCAGGAGATAATTGAATTAAAGTAAAAACAAAATAAAGAAATGAATCTGATGAAATAAAATCAAGATAATATGTAATCAGAATTACTCCAAATAAGACAATTCATGCGCAAATTTACTCCTGATAAATTCATGCCTCAAAATATCCATGGCACCTTAAGTGGACAGAAGTTTTTGTAAGGATTAACAATAATTCAGATTGTCAAACATAAATAATCTAACATGTAATCCTATCATTAATTCAAAATCATAGAATTATATGATTTTCATATTACATATTCTTAACACAATAGTTCAGTCAAGAAATCATACCAGAATCGGCCATAAGATCTTGACTTGATTACTTGAGCAGAAGTCTTTTCTTGTTCTTGACAAGATATTAGTTATTCTCTCTCTTGACCTTATACTGATTTCTTTCATAATGACTGTTGATAGAAACTACAGTAATCTTCAGTATTTATAAGCAGAGAGAGGACAAATTATTTTAATCCCATTTTTCATCATCATGGGTAGGGGAAATTATACCCATACTAACCATCATAACTTCTCACTGTCATGCCCCTTAACCACCCATTATCATCACATAACCTCCCACTAACATACCCACAACTTCCCACTAACATAAGTAGTGGGTGATGGTGGAAAGTTAAGATAAGAGTGGTGGGAAGTTATAATAACTTCCACCAATCATAATGGATGATGGTGGGAAGTTACAGTAACTTCCACTAACATGAGTAGAGGGCGTTTTAATAACTTCCCTAAATATTATCCATTTGAATTTAGTTAGTAATTAAATATTAAACTAAGATGAATCTTAATATGAGCCACAAAATTAACATACATGGGCCATAAAAGCTAACATTCTCCCACTTGGCACACGTAACATCAATAACTTAATGGTTTAACAAACATTTAAATTAGTATGTGCATATTACTAAATTCATGTCATTTTGAATAAGTCAACTAATACGAGTCATTGCAGTCATATATCCTTTCTTTGACATAATTCTTTTCATGTACCACAATATTAGTATATTGCTCAGCACAATCTTTAAATCCATAATGGTCCAGGAATAATGTTTAAAATATCTTTATCTAAACTAAAATCTGTCCACATCATTCTCAACATAATGTATATAAGAGAAAATAGGTACTAATAATAGAAACATATATAATTGAGCTCAAAGTGTCAATTTCTTAAACATAATAAATTTTTTACAAAAGTTATTCATTGTTATCCATAAGACTCATTCTTTCAACATGTTCAGTAAATATTTTGGGTGGTAATCCTTTCGTTAAAGGATTAACAATCATAAGTTTGGTGCTTATATGTTCAATTGATACTTTATGTTTCTAAACTTCTTCCTTAACTGAAAAGTATTTCAATTTCATATGTTTTTTTGAGAAGAAGACTGATATCGTATTATCACGGTAAAGTTTCAGCGGCTTGAAAATACTGTCGACTAGCCAAAGTCTTGAAATAAAGTTATTCAGCCAATTTGCCTGAATTGTGACCTTAAAGCATGCCACAAACTCAGTTTTCATAGTGGATGCAGCTATAACAGACTACTTCACATTGTTCCATGAAATTGCTCCTCCAGCTAATAGGAACAAATATCCAAATATGGAATTTCTTGTATCCACACAATCAGTATAATCTGAATTTGAATATCTAACTATGTAAAGATGATCAGATCTTCTACAAGTGAGCATATGATCTTTTGTTTCTTGCAAGTATCATAACACCTTCTTCGCAGCCTTCCAGTGATCCATTCCTGGATTACTTTGATAATGCCCCAGCATCCCAACAACAAAACGTATGTCTGGTCTGGTACATGTTTTGGCATACATTAGGCTCCTAACGATTGATGCATAAGCAATATCATTCATTTGCTTACGTTTCAATTCATTCTTTGGACATTGATTGAGACTAAATTTATCTCCTTTCTGAATTGCAATGGGACTGGATGAATATTTTTCCATTCTAAATCTCTCTAACACTTTATTAATATAGGCTTCCTGAGATAATCCCAACAATCCTTGTGATCTGTTCCAAAATATTTCTATTCCAATCACATAGGATGCCTCACACATATCTTTCATTTCAAAGTTGTCAAAGAGATATTTCTTGGTACTGTGCAATAAACCGAGATCATAAGTAGCAAGCAAGATGTCATCAACATATAGAACTAACATAATAAACTTACTACCACTAGCCTTTAGATATATATACCAATCAACGGTGTTTTTATTAAATCCAAAGGTAACAATAGTTTCATTAAACTTAAGATACCATTGTTGGGAAGCTTGTTTAAGTATGTATATTGACTTTTTAAGTTTACACACCATGTGTTCCTTTCCTTTGACATAAAGCTCCTCAGGTTGATTCATATAAACTTCTTCCTCCAAATTCCCATTCAGAAAGGCAGTTTTCACATCCATTTGATATAGCTTTAAGTCATAATAAGCTACTAAAGTCATTATAATTCTGAGTAAACCTTTTCTAGAGACAGGTAAAAAGGTCTCCCTATAATTAATGCCATCTTTCTGAGTGAAATCTTTGGCAATAAGTCTGGCCTTATAACGTTCAATGTTGCCAGTTGAGTCTCATTTGGTCTTAAAGAACCATTTACACCCAACTCTTTTGCAACCTTCAGGTAATTCAACAAGGTCCCAAACATCATTATGTTCCATGGACTTCAACTCATCTTTCATGGCTTCTATCCATTTATTAGAATTTTCACTTTCAATAGCTTGTGAAAATGAGACTGGATCATTATTTATTCTCAAGTTAATTTCTGACTTGTATAAATATACCAAATAATCATGAGAAATAGTAGATCTCTTTTGTCTTTGAGATCTCCTTAATGCTACTTCTTGTGATTCATCTACTGTCTGTTCATCAATTATGAGTTCATTATGATTAGTAGGAGCATTAATTTGTTATTCTCATTGACTATTAGATTGCACAACAACTTTAGAGAACAACTTTAGAAGAAGTATAAGGTAGAGAAATTTGAACCTCAACTTCTTTAATTTCCATATTATGTAGTTCCACACTACCACTAACTTCACCATTCTCAATGAACCTAACATTTCCAATTTCAACGATTCTCATACTATGATAAGGATAGTAAAATTTATACTCTATTGATTTTTCTGGATAACCAATGAAGAAACCATAGATTGTTCTTGAATTCAGTTTCTTTTCTTGTGGATTGTAAATTCTAATTTCTATCGGGCAACCCCAAATATGCAGGTGCCTCAAACTAGGTTTTCTACCGGTCCACAGTTCAAAAGGTATCTTTGGAACTACTTTACTAGGAATCCTATTTAGTAAGTAAATAATAGTCTTTAAAGCATACATCCACAAAAAAAGAGGTAGAGCTGAATTACTCAACATACTCCTAACTATATCCATTAATGTACGATTACGCCTTTCCGCCACACCATTTTATTGTGGTGTTCCTGGCATTGTGTATTGAGCACATATGTCATGCTTTTCTAGGACTTTAGCAAATGGACCAGGGTATTGTCCAGTTTCATCATATCTTTCATAAAACTCACCACCTCTATCTGATCTAATTATTTTTACTTTTCTATCTAATTATCTTTCAACCTCAATAATAAATACCTCTAAGGCATTAATTGCTTGAGATTTCTCATGCAACAAATAGACATATCCATAACATGAAAAATTATCATTAAAGGTGATAAAATATTTTTCCTTACTAAAAGATTTAATATCAAAAAGACCACATAATATTAGTGTATATAACTTCAAGAAGCTATGAGCTTCTTGTGGCTCCCTTCTTTGTGTGTGTTATTTGTCTTCCCTTAATACAATCCACACAAATGTTAAGGTCAGTAAAATCCAAATCTAGAAGGATTTCATTCTTAACTAATCTTTCCAATCTTTCTTTGGATATGTGACCCAAACGTTTATGCTACAAGTAAGCAGATTGTTCACTCACCAAACTTCGTTTGGTACCAATATTATGATGAAAAGTTAAGAGTAATCCGGCAAATAGATTATCAAGATTCGGTTTGTATAAGCTATCACAAAGAGATATAGGAGCTTTCTTAAGGCCATATAATGATTTTTTCAAGCGATAAACGAGGTTTTCTTTCCCAGGCTCAACAAATTCCTCTGGTTGCTTCATATAAATTTATTCTTCAAGATCTCTATGAAGAAAAGCAGATTTGACATCGAGTTGCTCTAACTCCATGTCAAACATGGTAACCAAAGCAAGTAAGACTCTATTAGAGGCATGATGAACAACAGGAGAGAATATTTCATTGAAGTCAATACCTTCTCTTTTGATTGCAGACTTTGACTACGAGACGTGTTTTCCATTTTGAAGGTTCAACTCCCTATATACCTTTCTTTAGCTTGTAAAGATATTTGCAAGTAAGTGCCTTTCAACTAGGAGGAAGCTTGACTAAATCCCAAGTACCATTCTTTTAGAGGTTTTTGATTTCCTCATTCATTGCCAAAAGTTACTGAGATAAGTTATGACAAGAAACAGCTTTCGAATAAGATGATAGTTCCACTCCAATTGGGGTTTCTTCACCAATTGAGAGTGCATAAGAAATATATTCATGTTCAAGGTATTTTGTAGATTTTGTGTCTCCCTGGTAAGACAATAATCCTGCTGTTGTGAACCTTGTGGTTGATCAGTAGTAATAGGGTCAGGTATCTTTTGATGTGCTTCATGACTAGTTTGAGAGTGTTGAGTGTTCAAGGAAGAGATATCATTAATCATGGGAGATAGCTTCTAGTCTCTAGCTCCTCCTTCTCAACACGGGCCGACGAGCCGACAACATGCGATGCCGCGCGGAGTCAAACGACTGTGAGCACGAGACCTCGCTTCATGCCCCTACGACCTGTGCCGTTCAACTACCTCTATGGTCCATCCAATTGTCAAACAACTTGTGAATTACATCTAACACCTTCCTAATCATCTATATTAGAAGAAATAGAAGACTTCGAACCAGAGGAGTTTAGCATAGCATTTTCATTGAAGGTGACGTCTCCACTAAGAATGATCTTCTTAGTCTCAGGACGCCATAATCTATAGCTTTTAGATTCAGAAGAATAACCAATGAAAATGCATTTTATAGCTCTTGGAGCTAATTTTCCATCATTAATATGAGTATAAGCAGTACACCAAAATACTTCAAAAGAAGAATAGTTTATGGGTGTACCTGACCAAACTTCCTCTATAATCTTGAAGTTAATTGCAGTATGTCGAGATTGATTGATGACATATGCTGTGTAGAACAGACTTCAGTTCATAGATCCTGTCGATGCCACAAATGAGCATTGGAGAGCATGCAGTAAGCTCTCTCTAGAAGAGTTCTGTTTAAGAGTCCTACAACACCATTTTGTTGAGGCCTTTCGAAAAGTATTTTATGTCTAGTAATATCGACTTGTGCGCAGACCTCAGTGAACTCTCCATCACAGAACTCTAATCCTCAATCTGTCCTCGGCTTCTTCACGTTTCTCCCTATCTAATTTTCAATAAAAACTTTTCACCTTTTAAAGACAGACAAAGTTTCATTTTTATGCCTCAAGAAATATGTCCAGACTTTACGAGAGAAATCATCAATGATGGTCATCATAAAGCACTTGTCAGAGTAAGATGGGACTCTAGAAGGTCCCCACAGATCAGAGTGGACATAATCGAGAATACCTTTAGAGCTATGAGTAGTAGTAGAAAAACTTACTTTCTTTTGTTTTCCATAAATGCAATGCCCACAAAAATCAAGTTTACCCATTCTGGGTGAGCCTAAAAGACCACATCCGTTTAGGATATCCATGTCCTTCTTACTCATATGATCAAGGTGCATGTGTCACAGACGAGTGTGTTCAGCATCAGAAAGAGAGGATGAAATGGCTACAGAACCTATCATTGTATGTCCTTGCAAAACATATAGACTTCCAGCTCTAATGACCTTTAGGAAAACTACGGCACCTTTGGAGACTCAAATCTTAACCTTCAGTTGAGAATTTATAACCAAGTTTCTCCAGAGTACCTAGTGATATCAAATTTGATTTTAAATCAGGAATATGTCGAACCTTAATTAATGTTCGAATAATACCATCATGTGTCTTGATTTTAATTGAACCTATCCCAATAGTCTTGCAAGGGGAATCATTTCCCATCAAGACAGTGCCACAATCAACAGATTCATAAGTAGTAAACCAGTCTTGTGAGGACACATATGATAGGTGCAACCAGAATCAAGAACCAATTCATTAAGACTCTTCTTTTCAGAAGAAGATACGAGTAACACTTAGTCACCTTCTGTTCCAATGAAACTAGCTTCAACATTTTTTTTTAGGTTATTGGATTTTCTTCCTTTTCTTTCTTATTTTTTAATTTATAACATTCAGAAATTTCATGCCCTGGCTTCTTGCAATAGCGACAAGTTGTGTTGTCTTTATGTCCCGTGGATTTGGATCTTGAATTTCTCTTATGATTATTTACTTTTCCATGAGTCCTCCCTCTTATATTAAGTCCTTTGGCTTTATCTTCAGAATATCAAGGTCAAATTTTGTTTAGAAAGAAGGGATACTTTAACATCTTCAAATGTTAAAGTATCATGATTGTCATATAACATTATTTTCTTGAATTGTTTGCAAAAGGGAGGTAAGGAGACGATTAATAAAACACCCTTGTCCTCATCTTTAATTTTAATATCTAAATTCTCAAGATCAAGAATAATAAAATTAAACTCATTAAGATGAGCTTGAATAGAAATATCTTCAGTCATGTGAATAGTATAAAGTCGTTCTTTGAGATGAAGCTTGTTGGCAAAACTTTTAGTCATGTAAAGCGACTCTAACTTTGTCCATAGCCCAGTTGCAGTTTCCTCATGAACAATGTAACATAATACCTCCTTTGAGATACATAATTGTATAGCAGTCAATGCTTTCTCATCTAACTCTTGTCACTGCTCATCCGTCATTGTTGAAGGCTTTTTAGCTTTACCCTCAAGAGCTTTCTTTAATTTGTTTTGTGTGAGAACGACTTTCATTTGGATTCTCCATATGCTAAAACTTATCTTGTGATCAAATTTTGCAATGTCGAACTTATTGATTGTCGACATAATGAACCGTTAGCACTGATACCAATTGTTGGTAGTGGAGCGAGAGCGAAAGTGTCTATACAGTGAGAAATTTGAGAATATGGAAGAATTGATGTAAGATAAGTAACAATATGAGGAACACCCAATATATATATATATATATATATATATATATATTGTGAGAGAATTATAATATATCAAATATTAAGATAGTAAAGAAAAGTAACAAACTCTCACAATATATCATATATAACTAAAAGTAGGAAGTTTCAACTTTCAAAGTTGCATTACCATTTTACCACTATACAAAATAAAAATATAATAAAATAATTAATCAAAACATAAATTAAATAGTAATATTTGAATTACATTATAAGGAAATAAAATGAGAAGTTCAGCAGTCTTACTAGCTTTACTGGTCCATATTCACGAATTCCCCCAAAATATGCCCACTTAACCATTGAATCATTACATGTTGAAACAGTTATGTACTTTGTTAATTACAAAGAAGTCGAAAAGAATCCTATTAATAAATTGAAATTGTAGCTGTTTGCTAGCAAACTACATTGCATGTATGATCTTTTTATTCAATTTTTCCTTAGCAGTGATGGTTAGTAATTGTACGTCTATAAATGAATATTAAGTAAAAAGTTGAAACACTATTCTAATCATATTTATGAATAAAGCATAAGTAAATACATATTTAATGAAAACAGAAAGAATTTAATTTAAAAATTACAAAAATTGATTCAACGAAATGGTATAGCTGTTGTGGGCTTCTCTACGGAAGTGGTTATTTAACATTTATTTCTTTTATATTTAATATTACAATCTTTTAAAGTGTAATAAATATAAATTATAAATATCAATTATGATGAAATAATTGTTACTTAACATGGAACAAATATTTGCTCTTCCAATTTGAATGCAGTTCTTAACTTCAATCCTTTTATCTATTTGGTCCTTTGAGCTACCACTTTAATATGATTAATACTAATTCTTTTTTCCAATTTATTTATTTATTATCATTATTATTCTATTTGTGTTAAACATTCATATTTATAACTTATATCTCATTTTACCCATTCAATTGTTATTCTTAATATCCATAATTTTTCATATTTTCCATATTCATAACCTTCAAATTATTAATTTAAAGCTTTAGTTATATATATATTCCTCCTTTTTTCTCTATATAAATTCATCATTTTTATTCCATGAGATTCCTGCCAAAAGTTATTATTTTTCCTTCTCTCTCTCTCTCTCTCTCTCTCTCTCTCTCTCTCTCTCTCTC
>JAOTQR010030511.1:0-16220 GCA_025774065.1 Solanum ossicruentum | reverse complement strand
ATGTATATGTATGTATGTATGTATATGTATGTATGTATATATATACGTATATCTATTCTTGTGGGATGACGACTTAGCACCGATGGATTAGAGGCGTTAGGATTATCCCCAAGGGCCCTCTCACTTTCCTTGAACTATGTGCCTAGAATAGGTTTCCGATCCAAAGAGGGAGTTGTCCCGTATGGAAGATTACTTCATACGACGAGGGAGTTGTCCCATAAGGTGAAGTACGGTCTACCCTTGGCAAGTAGATCACCTCTTTACCGATGAGGGTATTTCATCGGGATTCCAAGTAATAGCCCGCTTGGTCTTACTTATGTCAGCTGAGGTCACATCCCCAATATATATATAAATGAGTGCATAATTTGTATTTCATGTATCATCACTTTCATAGCATCTCGTTATATTACATTCTTTCATAGTCAACTTTTTCGATATATGTGCCTTGTCATTTAACATTGATATGTAGGTTTTGGTAAGTTACATGTATTGCACCCCGCATACTTAGTACAACATTCAAACGTACTAACGCATACTCTATGCCTACATGATGTTACCATGTTGGAATTGGAGCCCTTATTGATTCTCCTCGTGGCTAGACGGATTGTTCAAGTTATCTTTTGGTGAATCCTCATGTGCGGGGAAAATATCTATCGTCTTTCATGCTTATGTTCAGACTACATCTTGTATATTTTGGAAAACTTATGACTATGAGGGTGAGCCTAGTTATTTGTCGTGGCCCCCGTTAAGTTCTATGTCTAGAGATGTTATTGGACAAGTTATGTATTATGCTTGAGCTTTGACTCATTTATGTTATTCAAGTGTTTAACTCTTTACCCTAGACCTAATTCCCCTTGTTTATGCTTATCTCTTATTTTTATTTTAATTTCTTTCGCGACCAAGGATGTGTAATGATATGTTACAAGGCTTGTTTGGGGTTCATTCGGATCCCCATTCGCCGGTCACATCTAGGCCCTAGGTTTGGGGCATGACAAAGATGGTATTAGAACACTAGGTTATTAGATCTTTGGAGTCCAACACACTACGTCAATTAGAGTCTTATTCATGGTTGTGTTGTGCACCACAACTATGAATAGGAGGCTATGAGGCGTTCTATGAAATGTTTCACCTCTTCATGATCTATGTCATGCGATAGAGTTAGGTCACCTAGGGCTTATTGCTAATCCCTAAACGTTACATTTCAGGATGTCTCAAGCTACTCAAGATGGTGATATTTCGAATGCGAAGGTTCATATTGCTCTATGGGTAACGGCTAAAGCGGTGACAACATTGGCAACTCAACTCAATTTACAAGTGGGTGCTCCTGAGACTTCTAGTGGTGAGAGGAGAGGTAATGAGGCCAAGAGGGCCCGTGTTGAGGGTAAGTTCCAAGGGGAGAGATACGGGCGCTGTGGTGCCTCATGCTAGGTGCCTAAAATATGCTAGATGCCATGATGGCCCATGCTTGAAGAAAACCAATGCTTGTTATGGTTGTGGAGGGGATGGTCACGAGATAATAGATTGTCCTTATAGGCGTAAAAAGGGTAAAAGAGGTGATGAGGGGGTGGAAGGTCCTGGATGTTGAAAGTGTGGGAAAGGCCATGGCGGTCTATGATTGGAGAAGTCTAATGCTTGCTTGGGTTATGGCGGATTTGGGCGCAAAGTTAGTGGTTGGTCTCTTGCTCAACCAGAAGGAGGTGACGATGAGATGACTAATCCCAAGTGTCAACGGTGTGGAAAGAATCATGGTAGTCCTTGCTTGAGGAGGACTAATGCTTGTTATGGATGTAGTAAAGTGGGTGACAAGCTAATTGATTGTCCATATGTTCTAAGGAAGTGTAAGGGTGGTCGACCTTTTGATTGAGTTGGTCATGTTGATCAAGTGGCTCAATGAGGGGATGAGGTGCCTGATGCTATTACCGGTAGTTGAAGTTTCCTTGGCTTTAATGTGCATGCATTATCAGGCCCGGTTTGCCACTGCTTCTTCTCTATTCTTTTGGTTGCTAGTGGGGCTTCTTGTATGTACAAGTTGTTGTGTAGAACTTTGGTGTCTATCCTTTTTGTTGAGTATATGGTTTCTAGGAGGTTCATAGGTGTTGATCCGGGTTTGTATTGCATTAGGTCTTGTCTTGTGATCTTGGTTGGACTTAGTTTGAGGGTTAGTGGTCTTGGGGTGGTTTGGCTACTTGCATAGCATGATTTGGATAAGTGTGGGACCCGTAAGGTTTTGATATGATGGGTAGGGATGCCCAATCGATTCGATAAACTACAATGGGTTAGTCACTTCTCTAAGGTTGATTTGAGGTTTGGATTTTGTCCCAAGTGTGGATGATGGTAGGTGATATCCCTAAGTGTCCTTTCGGTCTAGGGATGAGCATTTTAAATATTAGTAGTGTTGTTTTGTTGGCTTATGCACCGGTTGTGTTTATGGGTTTCATGAATAGGGTCTTAAAAACCCTACCTTAGCATTTTTGTGGTGGCCTCTAGCAATAGAGTATTGAATTATTTAGAGCTTGTGAATCACTTGGGGGTAGTGTTGCAAGTCTTGGAAGATGAGAGGTTGTTTACTAAATATTATAGGTGTAAGTTGAGGATAACAAGAAGGTGGTTAATTAGACCTCCTAAAGGATTGTGATATGAGTGCGCGACATTTCCCCATAGAGGCTAATATTATGGTTGATTCTCTAAGTAGGGTACATAGCGGTAGCCTATCATATGTGGATAATGGCGATAAAAAGGTGACTAGTGGGATCCATCGGTTGGTTAGATTGGAAGTTAGGTTGAGGAAAGTTGAGAATGGTAGTATAGTGTTCTTGGTGGTTCCAAATCTTCTTTGGTTAAGGAGGTCTAGTTTAAGCAAGGCCTTGATTCCGCCTTATTAGAGTTGGAAGTTTTGGGTGAAAGGATGGTAGAGTGGAGGTTGTCTCCCAAGGGGGAGATATTGGTTAAGGGTACCAAGTGGACTAAGCATGTTTAAGGTTGACAATTGAGTTTAGGGTTGTAAGTCCTTATAGAAGAGGGAGGTTGGTAAGATTGCATAAGTATGGGAACTTCCTATGAATAGGGGAGTGATTCGTCCGATTCTACGTGCTTCTGGCTTGAGGGGATGTGTTGGTGACTCTAGTGCCATAGAACTCTTTGAGGTTGTGGGTGTTGTGGAGGATAAGTTGACTTAGAAGAAGGTCCTGATGGAGGTATTGGATGGAAAAGGTGAAAAAGATTATTGATAAGGGTTTAGCATTCGTCAAGAACTATTGGGGAAAATGACAAGTTTAAAGTACCATTGGAGAAGACGAAGCAATCTTGATAAGGAGATTTTCCTGTCTTTTCCAATATACCTAAGCGTAAGGCACTAGGTTCTTTCTTTTCCCAAATGGTCCCGACCCTTTCAATTCTTAAGTCTCGTGGCATGACATGCTTGCATGTGCAATGAAATGATTTACATTATATTTGAAATGAATTGAATACATTTTTGGCATGAGTTTCAACTACTTTATGATCTTCAACTAGTAAACTATGCATTGATCATATGGTTGGAGGTTTCATATTCTAAGTCAAGTCTTTCAAGCTTCGTTCTTCCATATTCGAGGGGGAATGTTCCCAAGGGGGAGATGATTTAAGGACTCACAATTTCCAAGCTTATGTATATCATTTAAGGCTGTCATGGGTGCCTACGACAAGCCAATTTAAAAAGGATTTTCATTGGCTAAGTTTGACACAAATACCAATAGAAGGGTCAACTTTAAACAAGCATAACTTTTAGCACAAATCAAATTGGGTGGCCCACGACATATCAAATGAATGCCCTTTGAGTTAGCTTTCCAAGACACTTGGTTTCACCTCATTTCGAGTACGAATGAAGGAGTTATGATCGTTTTCGTAAGACCTTCCTATGCAGTGAAGCCCCACGGGCACCTATACAGGTAGTGGTGTCTTGTAAGAGTTGTGTGAGGTGGCTTGAGTTGGAAAAGGACATTTTTAGCCTAAGACATGGGGCACTACCAGTGGCACGGGCTGTGTGGCTTGCCACTAGCTGTGTCGCTAGTTGTGGGGTGAGTATAAGAGAGGTATAGTGGGCGTTTAGGGGTTTTTCTTGCTATGTGTTGTGCCACGCCCCTCACCACGACCTGTGGCATGGGGCATGACCTGTAGTCCTTGGCGTGAATCCTGGGCAACATTTTCTAGCACCAAATATAGTGCCACGAGCCTCAACACGGGCCGTGAGGCTCCACACGAATCATGGAGGCCTCAGTGGTCATGACGGACATCTTGTTCTAATCGATTTCCAACTTCAATTTTTGGACAAAGTACCTTGTAACGGCACTCCACAAGACTCGTGGAGTACCACACGACCCGTGGGACCTTCCGTGGAGCAACACTTTGCCAAAATTTCCATCCGTGAACTAATGGCATTTTCGTAAATGCTAATTACTCTAATGTCCTTTTTAGACTTCCAATGCTATCTTAACCTTCCTGAAAGACCTACACAATGTTCCAAAGGATAAAACTCACTACTCTCATCTCAATCACACTCCCAAATCCTCTCACGAGCCTCCATTAAGCTCCAATTCAATTTCAAGGAAACCCAAGAACAAGTTTGAATTCCAAGACGCACTTCCAAGCTTCCGTTCTTCCCAAACTCAATTCTAAGGAAATCAAGGTCTAAGGTATGTGGGTTGATCCGACTTCCTTTCAATTCAGGAGACTCAAAATTATTTTTAAGAAATCTAATGGATTTCTAGTTACTTGAAATTCGGGGTTTTGAAGATTATGAATCCTGAAATTTTAATTAAGCATGGGTAGTGTTTATTTGATGATTTTAATGTGATTTAAACTATTACATGAGGATTTTCTTTGGAGTTTATGGGATTTCAAGTATGAATGTCCCCTGTAAGACTTCTACATGCATGGGTGATTACAATATGAATTTAAATGTAGAATTAATTATGTTTTCGATTGAATTTCATATTATATTATTGATTTTTGATTGAATCCTAATTACCCATGCCTTTCTCTCATTATTCATAGCATATGCATTCATGTACATGGATTATTATGAGAATATTTTTATGGGTTAAGCCCAATTATGTTCTATGATATGATTTTGACATAAGATATTGGTTATGACAATATTATGATCACACATATGTCTTTGATTTTGGCTCTTTGAGCATTTTGGGTGCATGCACCATTTTGTATATGAATGCACTATTCCTATGCAAGAGTATATAGACTATGAAATTATGTTTTGAGCTTTAAGCCTCGGAATGCATTGAAATGGTTTCAGAAATGATTTAGGCCGTTTGAAAGTATGTGTGTGTGTCTGTGTGTGTGTGTATATATATATATATATAAGTGTGTGTGTGTGTGTGTGTGTGTGTACGTATATCTATTCTTATGGGATGATGACTTAGCATCGATGGATTGGGGGCATTAGGGCTATCCCCAAGGACCCTCTCCCTTTCTTTGAACTATGTGCCTAGCATAGGTTTTAGATTCGCAGAGGAAGTTGTCCCGTAAGGAGATGAAATGATTTGAATTGTGATTTTGCGAAAATCCTATTCGAAGAGGGAGTTGTCCCATAAGGAAGGTTACTTCATATGAAGAGGGAGTTGTCCCATAAGATGAAGTATGGTCTACCCTTGGCAAGTAGATCACCTCTTTACCGATGAGGGGATTTGATCGGGATTCCAAGTACTAGCCCACTTGGTCGTACTTATGTCGGTTGAGGTCACATCCCCAATATATATATATAAACGAGTGCATCATTTGCATTTCATGTATCATGACTTTCATAGCATCTCGTTATATTGCATTCTTTGATTGTCAACTCGTTTGATATTATATATCTTATCATTTAACGTTGATATGCAGGCTTTGGTAAGTTACATACATTGCACCCCACATACTTAGTATCTTTAAACGTACTAATGTACACTCTATACCTACATGATGTCACCATGTAGGAATCGGAGTCGTTGTTGATTCTCCTCGTGGCTAGACGGATTGTTTAAGTTAGCTTTTGGTGAGTCCTCATGTCTGGGGACAATATCTATCTTCTTTCATGCTTATGTTCAGATTACATCTTGTATATTTTGAAATACTTATGACTATAAGGGTGAGCCCGGTTGTTTGTCATGGCCCCCGCTAAGTTCTATGTCTAGAGGTGTGTTAGATAAGTTATGTATTATACTTGAGCTTTGACTCATTTATGTTATTCAATTGTTTAACTATTTACCTTAGACCCAATACCCCTTGTTTATGCTTATCTCATATTATCATTTTAATTGCTTCTGCGATCAAGGATGTGTAATGATATGCTATTAGGCTTGTTTGGGGTTCCTTTAGGTCCCCATTTGCCAGTCATGTCTAGGCCCTAGGTTCGGGGCGTGACACTTTTTCAGATGGGTAAGTGGAACAGTAAGTAGGAAACAAAAACTAAAATCAAACCATATTGGGGTGTTTACCAAGCATTTCATCCATTTATCTTTGAGTGGTGTTTTGAGCAGCAGTTTGGATGGTGAAGGGGCTGGCAAATCTGGTAGGAAAAGGAGGAGAGAAAGTGGTGACGAGGGTTAATAGGTTTTGGGGTTCTTTGGGTGGTGCGCCGGTGGGGTTTTTTGGGTAGTGCACCGGTGGGGTTTGGGGTTTTCTGGCAAGGTTGAGGATGGGAAGAAGGAGAGTAGGAGAGGAGAAGAGAGGGACGCTAGTGGCGTGATGTCGGCGACAGGACAAAGAAGAGGTAGGACGGGAAAGGCTCGTGGGTGGTCACTGGCAGAGCAATGATTTGGAGGAGATGGAGAGTGGAGGCCATGGTGGTCAAAGTGAAGATTGAAAAATGGATAAAAATAAGGGTTTCGGGTATTAGGAATAAGAAACGAAAATAATGAGAGAAATTATTTGGACATTCCAAATAATTTTTATAAAAAATAAGCATTTTAATAAATATAGTGGCGGACGGGGTGGCCTTTTCCATCACAATTATTTTTGAAAAAATAATTATTTTATTAAATATAGCGACGAATGGGGTCGCCTTGTCTGTTGTAATTTTTAAAAAGTAAAAAAAATTGTGACTGATGGCGTCGCTTGCTATTAAATAATTATATACTAAATAAAAATTCATTGGTGAAAAATTTTGCCAAGAATGAGATGGACATGTAGACGCTATCCCTCTTTTATTATCAAATATTAAAAAAATAAAAATTATGTATAAAAGCGATGGACTGCATCCTTTAGTCTGTCGCTTTTTGGAGCGACACAATCCATCGATTTTTTGTCCGTCGCTTTTTGACAGTTTTTTAGTAGTGAACTGTTCAAAGAACCAAGTCCAGGAAGTATCATTTTTTGAATCGACTACAGCATACGCAAGCGGAAGTATATGACCTGTGGTGTTAGAAAAAAATAATTTAAGCAATATAACACATTTTATAAATCAACTAATACATAAAGTATATACTGTACTTAAACCATAAGAATATATAAATTGTATAAATTAATAAATATATAAATAATATACTATATTTATACAATAACGATATGCATTTTTCACACCTCCTGGCTCTATTGTGTTTTCAATCAGAATAGTCCTACGATATGCACTACTCAGGGCTGCCCCATAAACAACTACTATTGGCCTACAATGCTCCCAATCTCTGATAGATGCCTCCAATGCAACAAAAACAGATAAAAACCTATCATCCTCCTTTCTCTTTAGACTTACAGTAGATTCTGGGTAAGTTTCCTTCAATATATATAAATAACCTGGAAATTGCATATGATTCTGCAGCATCCCCTCTCAAATTTTTAATGCTTTTTCCTTAGCCCTCCAAGCCTGAATGTATGTCAAATTTAAACTATGCATCTTCAACATAGCTGCCACAATATCTTTAGGAGAGTAAATTGTCTTTAGATCAACAAATATATCCAATATAATTATAGCCACCACATCCATTATCCCTTATCATCTTGCATAAATCTTATCCCTTATGAAACATGTGTGATTACCACAAAATTATCGTATCTTGGAAAGTCCTGATTGGTTCACTTTTGAAACATTCATTATCCATGAACAATTTTTGGAAGGACATGTTAGGTAATAAATGTTCATCATGATCTAGATTAATATACATATTATATATTATATACAAAAAAAAAGTATAGAAATAATTAGTATATTACCAGGAAGAACCAGTTTGCTCTACAATGAATCAAAATTTGTTAACCACTGCATAATGACTCATCACCTCAACAACTGTTTTTTTATTTTGATACATAAGTTTCACTTCAACAATCAAATTCAATGCATATGAGATTATATCAGATTCTCCAATAGCTAATGCATCAACATCTTCAATTGTATTTATTCCAATCAACCGTACTACACCAACGGGTACAAAATTGTCATATTTGATGCTAGTCCAACCAAAGTCTCAAGTTGTTCTACAATACACCACACTCCATACTATCTACCTCATGACCATTCATTGTAACGTTCAAAGGATATTTTACAAAAAAATCAACGGACCCCTTTTTTTAATCCAGGTACATGCGAACACTCATATCATTGTGTATGTATATTGGTGGACACCTTCGACTAATGATATGCATAATTTTAAATTCTTATATACAGGTATCAACACCAATCTGTGCAAATATTACATCCACTAGACCTTTATATAGAGTGCATGAATAGTACATAATTGCTTACACTTTAAAATCAACATATTTCATTGCATAACACGTATTAAAAATTACCATAAAATACCACTAGACTTACGCATAATCCTAGTTGCATTCTATCATGATATGCCACATTAGCATCATATAATAATTGAAGTTTTCAATTAACAACAGGTTCTGGATTTGTTTTCCATCATTTTTGTGTGGACAACACAGACTTTAAAAATTCGTACGTGGTATCAAAAATTTGACTTCATATTCTTATTGAGGAGAAAAATTGAGTGAGAGATGGGTCTAACCCCGATTTTAGAGCAATCGTATCAAAATTTAAAATTTTAAATTGAGCAATCTCTAGTGTCCAGGCGCGGCGCACCAAGGGCGCGGAGATCCTATTTGTTTGGTCCGCTTTCTTGTTCCTATCCAAGACTTTTGGGTCTTGGGTCCAAATCCTCCCATGCATGAAAATACCTATACTTAGCATATTTCACCTTCATATCATACAAGACATTCCCCAGTACTCTCTCAAAGACTTAGACTAATATTTCTCCCAAAATTCAAGTGCCAAATCTCATCCAGATCTTAAGGATTTCACTCAATCTTCAAGTCTCCATTTCCAATCTTCATCAAGTGATTCTCCAAAGTCAAGGTATGTGAGTTTCAACCACTGGGTCCTTTCACCCATGGTGCCCAAGCTTCTTTTTTACCTAAATTGCATATTTCTAAGTTGGGTTTCCTTATGAGTCTTCTATCATGAATTTGACTATGAACAATATTGGGATTTTGTAAATGTGTGACTGTTTATGCATGTTTTGAGCTATGAATCTCATATCTAACTTGAGATTTGATGAAGGGTTTTGATGTATATTGTATGAGGGTGTTACCAAGTATTGGTGGGTGGTTTTACATTGAAATTACTTGTATGATTTCACTTTTGAATTGCATGATTTTACACTAGCATTGCACACCTACTAAGTGTTTGATAAAATATCCGGTTAATGTATTTTGAGTTGTTGAAGGCCTAATGCTGGGTATATGAGCTAAGTGACTTTATGATGATGAACGAAATGTATATATGTGTTGAATTCATGAAATGAGTTTATGGTGTTCAAGTTGATTTCCTTGTTGCGGGGGTATCAAGCCTCAATCACCTTATCGATAGTGTATCAAGCCTCAGTGGCCTTATTGAGGGGGTATCAAGCTTCAATTACCTTTTCGAAGGGTTGTCAAGCCTTGGTATCCTTGTTGAGGGGGTATCAAGCCTCAATCATCTTGTCGAGGGGGTGTCAAGCCTTACTGGTCTTGTTGAGGGGGTCTTAAGCCTCAATCACCTTGTCGAGGGGGTTTCAACCTCAGTGGCCTTGCTGAGGGGGTATCAATCCTCAATCATCTTGTCGATGGGGTGTCAAGCCTCAGTTTCCTTGCTGAAGGGGTACCAAGCCTCAATCATCTTATCGCGGGATGGTATGCCTGTACTACCAATTGAGGGGTATGTACTTCAATCACACTTTCAAGGAAAGAGGTTCCTTGGAGTTCAAGTAATGGAATGTTTGGTCAATGGTCTATTCCTACACATGTATTAGGTTCTATATAAGCATAAGATTTTACTAGCATGTTTTACTTCAAACATTGATCATGCATGTCATGTTGCTATCATACTATCCCTTGCTTAGGATTTTGCATTTCGATTATATTGCCTATCTCTTATTGCATTGCATCCTATATACCTAGTACATTCAAAATGTACTAACACATGCTCTATGGCTACATGATATTACCATGTAGGAACTGGAGCTCTATATGATCATCCTCCTCCTCCACGTGGCTAGACGTATTGTTCAAGTTAGCTTTTGGTAAGTCCTCACGTCCAGGGATAATATCTATCTTTTCTCATGCTTATGTTTAGACTATATCTTGTATATTGGATTACCTATTGTCATTATTATGAGGGTGAACCCGGTTGTTTGTCTTGGCCCTCGCTAAGTTCTAGGTTTAGAGGTGTTGTTAGACAAGTATGTAATGATGCTATAAGCTTGACTCTTATGATGTGTTGTAAAATGAAGGTATTCTCTTAGTCCCTATACCCTAATTTTTACTCTTTTATTGTCGTTTGATTGTTTTCGTGACCAAAGATGTGTAATGATATGTTAAAAGGCTTGCTCGGGGTTCCTCCAGGTTTCCCATAGTCGTGTCACATTTAGGCCCTAGTTTGGGTCTTGATAAACTTTTTATCAGAGAACTAGGTTATTAATGGTCCTCGGAGTCCAACACACCGCGACGATTACAGTCTTATTCATGGTTGAGAAGCGTATCATGACTATGAGTAAGAGGTTATTCGGTATTTTAGGAAATGTTTCACTTCTTCATGGTCTATATCGTGCCTTAGTTGTAAGGTAAAATCTTTTCCCCTAACGAATATTCTTTGTTATTGTAGTTGATTGACCATGCCACTACAAAGAGGAAGACCAAGGATAGGTCATGCACCAATGGGACAACCAGCTTATCCTACTCCTCAAGTTCCTCAAAAGGGAGGGGCTATCGAGATTGAGTTTTGGAATGCTATCACCATGTTGGCCCATGCTATGGCCAATCAAATCAACCAAGGGGCCAAACCCCTCATGTTGTCACCCCAGTCTCAAGAGTAAGGGACTTCACTAGAATGAATCCACCAGAGTTCTGTGGGTCTAAGGTGGATGAGGATCCCCAAGAGTTCATTGATGAGATGTACAAAGTGTTAACTATCATGGGGGTGAATTCGGAGGAAAAGGCGGAGTTTCCAGCATACCAACTAAAGGTGGTGGCTCAAATTTGGTTTGTGCAATGGAAGGTGGGAAGGGAAAATCATGATGTTATTCCTTGGGAGGAGTTTAAGGTGACATTTCTCAACTGGTTCTTCCCTCTTGAGCTTAGGGAGGCCAAAATAATGGAATTCATAAATTTGAAGCATGGATCCATGAGTGTGAGGGAGTATGCCCTCAAGTTCAACCAACTCTCTAAGTATACTCCATAATTGGTTGTCGATCTGAGGTCTAGAATGAATAAGTTTGTGATGGGTGTATCCGATTTAGTGAAAGAGGAGTGTTGTGCCACTATGATGATAAATGATATGGATTTTTCCTCCTCATGACTTATGCCGAACAACTTGAGGGGGAAAATCTTAGGAAGAGGAGAAGTGAGGGATTCAAAAGGACTCGATTTGATGGCAATTTCCAAGAACAAGAGTCCGAGGACGCTCCAAACAAGAGGTTGGCTATTGATAGGGTGTCTAACTTAAAATAGCAAGAAGAAAATGATAGGATAACAAATCCTAAGTGTCCGAGGTGGGGGATGAACCATGGCGGGCCATGTTTGAGGAAGACCAATGTTTTTTATGGTTGTAGTGAAGTGGGTCACAAGCTAGTTGATTGTCCACATGCTCGAAGAAGGTGTAACGGTGGTCGATTTCAAGAACAATATGGTCATGTGAATCAAGAGGCTCAAGGTGGCCAAGGGGGTGCTCCACGACATAATCGATTCTATGCTCTTCAAAGAAGGCAAGGGGTAGATGAGGTGCCCGATGTTGCTACCGATATGTTGAAGTTTCCTTTGACTTTCATGTGCATGCATGGGAAGGTTCGGGTGTCCCTATTCCCTTCATTATTCCTTTTGTTGCTAGTGGGCTTCATTTGTGTTTCGGATTGTTATGTGGACTTTTTGGTGTCTATCCCATTAATGAGTCTATTATTGCTAGAAAGGTCTATGAAAATTGTTTCGTGGTCATGTTGCATTTAGGTCTCAACTTATGATTTTGTTGGATTAGATATGGTGAATTTTGATGTCATTATTGGGATGGACTGGTTACATGCATATTGTGTCTTCATTGGTTATAGAACTCGTAAGGTCAAATTCCAATTTCCTATTAAACCCGTCCTTGAGTGGTAGTGAAGGAGTAAGTCCATTTCTTGTCTTAAGGTACAATTGATCTCTAAGGTTTGCATTTATCATCATGTAAGAGTTGGGGGTTTTGAACCTAAGTTGTTTCTATTGAGTCGATTCTTGTGGTGAATAAGTCCTTGATGTCCTTTCTGATATTTTGAATTTGGGCTGGTGTCTTTTGATTTGACCTATGCACTGGTTATGTCTATAGGTCTCATGAGTAGGGTCTTTAATCCCTGCCTTGTTACGTTTGTTCTGGTCCTTAGTGATGATATGTTGGTTGTTTCCAAAAGTAAGGAAGAGATTATGAATCATTTGATGGTGATGTTGGGAATTTCGGAAGAGGTGAGGTTGCTTGCCAATTAGGGGAAGTGAGAGTCTTTGGGAGACAAAAGGGTGGTTGGAGAATTACATCGGCTGACTAGGTTGGGAATGAGATTGGGCGAAGCTGAGAATGGTGGTGTAGTGGTTTTGGTGGTTCTGGATATTCTTCGGTTGAAGAGGTCTAATTAAGCAAGGTCTTGATTTCCGTCTTGATAAGGTTGGAGGTATTGGTAAGGGATGGTAGAGTGGAGGTTTCTCCCAAGGGAGAGATGGTGGTTTTTATGCTAAAGTGGACCATGTATGTTTAAAGTTAGCAATCGAGTTTTTGGTTGTGAGTCCTTAGAGAGTGTTGAGGAGGGTTGGTGAGGTTGCGTACGAATGGGAATTGCCTATGGATCTGGTTATGGTTTGTCTGGTTCTTCACACTTCTAGGTCGAGGGGATGTGTTGGTAACTATAGTACTATAGAACTCTTTGAGGTTGTGGGCTTTGTGGAGGATAAGTTGGCTTAGGAGAAGGTCCTGGTGGAGATATTGGATGGAAGGGTGGAGAAGTTGATTGCTAATGATGTAGTGTTCGTCGAGGCCCTTTGGAAGAATCGTCAAGTCGAAAGTGTCTCAGAAGTTGGAAGGGGCATGGAGAAGAAATATCCACACCTTCTTTATTCTATTCAAGCTTATGATAACACGTCAAGTCCTTTTTATGATTTCAAGTCTTATGTTTTAGCCCTTATGTCATTTGCATGCATTCATATTTATGTTGACAAGTTCATGATAATTTTGACACTTATGTTATGATTTTGAAAATAGTGTTTTAAATATATTGTTGCATTCTTGTTGGGGTTGGTTTCTTCATGATTACTCTTCTTATATACGTCTCTTTTGGCATTCGAAGACGAATGTTCCCAAGGGAGAGATATTGAAACAACCACAAAAAGTGCCCAAAAATGTGCCTCGAAAGTGCCCAGAATCGTAATTTCCATATATGTCAAAAGTTTTGTGTGATATCGAAAATATGACTTCATATTCTTGTTTAGGGGCCACAATTAAGTGAGAGATGGGTTTAACCTTGATTTTAGAGCAACTATATCAAAATTCAAAATTTTAAAGTGAGCAATTTCTAGTGTCCAGGCGCAGAGCGCCAGGGGCGCGGAGATCCTATTTTTTTTGGTCCGTTTTCTTATTCCGGTCCAAGACTTTTGGGTCTTGGGTCTAAATACTTCCATGCGTGAAAATACCTATAATTAGCCATATTTCACCTTCACATCACACAAGACATTCCCCAATACTCTCTCAAACATTTAAACTAATATTTCTCCCATAATTCAAGTGCTAAATCTCATCCGAATCTTAAGAATTTTACTCAAGCTTCAAGTCTCTATTTCCAATCTTCATCAAGTGATTCTCCAAAGTCAAGGTATGTGGATTTCAATCATTGGGTCCTTTCACCCATGGTTCCCAAGCTTCCTTTTTACCTAAACTACATGTTTCTAAGTTGGTTTTACTTCTGAGTCTTCTATTATGAATTATGTTGTGGTTTTGTAAAAGTGTGACTGTTTATCCATATTTTGAGATATGAATCTTAGATCTAACTTGAGATTTGATGAAGGGTTTTGATGTATATTGCATGAGGGTATTACCAAGTGTTGGTGGGTGGTTTTACATTGAAGTTACTTGCATAATTTCACTCTTGAATTGCATGGTTTTACACTAGTATTGTACACCTACCAAGTGTTTGATAAAATATCTGGTTAATGTATCTTGAGTTGTTGAAGGGCTAATGTTTGACATATGAGTTAAGTGACTTTATGATGATGAAAGGCATGTATATATGTGTTGAATTCATGAAATGAGTTTATGGTGTTGCAAGTTAATTGCCCTGTTGAGGGGTTATCAAGCCATAATCACCTTATCGAGGGGGTGTCAAGCCTCAGTGGCCTTGTTGAGGGGGTATCAAGCCTCAATCACCTTGTCGAGGGGTGTCCATCCTCGGTGGCCTTGTTGAGGGGGTATCAAGCCTCAATATCGTCGTTGAAGGGGTGTAAAGGCTCTGTTGCCTTGTTGAAGGGGTACCAAGCCTCAATCATCTTGCCAGGGGATGGTATGTCCGTACTACCAATTGAGGGGTATGTACCTCAATCACACTTTCAAGGGAAGGGGTGCCTTGGAGTTTGAGTAATGGAATTTTCGGTCTATGATGATGGTTTATTCATACACATGTATTAGCTTCTATATAAGCATATGATTTTACTAGCATGTTTGACTTCAAACATTGATCATACATGTCATGTTCCTATCATACTATCTCTTGCTTAGTATTATGCATTTTGATTATGTTGCCTATCTCTTATTGCATTGCACTCTACATACTTAGTACATTCAAACGTACTAATGCATACTTTATGCCTACATGATATTACCCTGTAGGAAGGTGAGCTCCGTTTGATCATCCTCCTCCTCCACGTGGCTAGACAAATTGTTCAAGTTAGCTTTTGGTGAGTCGTCACGTCCGGGGACTATATCTATCTTCTCTCATGCTCATGTTTAGACTATATCTTGTATATTTGGATTACCTATTTTCATTATTATGAGGGTGAGCACGATTGTTTGTCTTGACCCCCGCTAAGTTCTAAGTTTAGAAGTGTTGTTGGACAAGTATGTAATGATGCTATAAGCTTGACTCTCTTGATGTTTTGTGAAATGAAGGTTTTTCCTTAGTCCTTATGCCCTTATTTCTACTCTTTTTATTGTTGTTTAATTGCTTCCGCAACTAAGGATGTGTAATGATATGTTAAGAGCCTTGCTTGGGGTTCCTTCGGGTTCCCCATGCGTCGTGTCACATCTAGACTCTAGTTTGGGTCGTGACAAGAAATAGTCTAACCTGTCGAATCTCATCTACCACCATGTTGTATTAGAATGGATACGAAACTGTCAATCTCTATTGTAACTCAAATGATTTTTTTTATTATTCCAGATGTAAACAAGATGGAGAACAGAAAGGAATGTAAATGGCAAGTAGTCTAAATAAAATCAAATATATTTTGGAAGATAAAATGGCAATAATTAGTGAACTAATTTGAGAGATTTAAGGGAGTGAGGTTTATTTCAAGTACCCTCTCCTCAAAATATGTCAATCACGTTTAATAACTGATGTTTCAAATATTTTTTTCGTTTATTTTTAATTCCAATGGGAAAATGAAGATCTGCTATAGGCTGACTTTTTTTTTCTATTAAAACTCAAAAGAAAAAAAATGTTGCTATTACTTGAAATATATAATCTTTTAAATGCTACTTATAAAATTTTTCC
>JAOTQR010030460.1:0-51844 GCA_025774065.1 Solanum ossicruentum | reverse complement strand
GGAGCTGCTGTCTTCTTTTTCAGGTGGCTTAGTCAATAAAACAGAGGAAACTCTGCCGAAATTTCTGCAGATTTCCATCTCAGGTAATTGGAATGATTATGTTTAGGCATGAGTAAGTGTCCCTAACGGGCACAGGTCACGACCCCAGGGAGGGGTGTGACATTCTTCTTTTGAATCGACCTATTGTTTTCTTTACTTTGATTTGGGGTGTTCATGGCCTGTAATGGCACCATCTAGATTGTTGAGTAGAGGCTTCATAGACCTTGAGTAGAAGAGTATTTGAGTACAAATGTACCTAGATTTATCTCGTTCGAAATTATGATACAATAGAGTTATACATTTTATTTTCTTTCTTGCATATGAGGTCTTTATATTTTGAGTTCTTTCTTCCGCTATTGAGTTAATGTGGTGATGAGGCCAGGTGATTCTCTTGGGGAATCAACAATGGTTCTTCAAGTACCAGCCACGCCAAGGGTACCCTCCCGGGGCTTGACAATATAATAATTATTTTAACATCATTAATAAGAGAAAATAATAAAATATAAACTATAAAACATTTAAAATTCAGAAAATAATATATATTATAAGCATCTTTCAATGCAAAATATGAATTTTAAATATTTCAATATGATTTAATTGATTTTACATTATTAAAAAATATATTATATTTATTTAAATAATAATAATAAAATTTATAATAGTATATAATATTAGAGATGAAGAGAGGGAGAAAGAGCGAAAAAAGGGAACAAAAAAAAAACAGAAAGAAAAACTGGCAGAAAAGAAAGAGAAGAAAGAGAAAGAGAAGGAGAAGAAGAACGAGAAAGAGAAGAAGAGGAAGAAAGAAAATGACATTCTTGTAATTTATTAGTAAAATATGCTATAAACTATAATTTAAAAAAGATCCTAAAAGGGTAGAATTTAATATGATGTATTATTTATGTAAATACTTCTTAATTAAATTTATATTTTATTGAATTTAATTAATTAACTAAATTATATAAATCCGTAATATTTGTTTAGACTAATATATTTTAAATTTAATATAATTTGAATAATTTTATAAAAAATTTATATTTTAAATAAATTTTATGTAATTATAAATATCCCCTACTTCAAATCTTGTCGAGATATTTTTGTTTTTAAGATTAGACTTAAAGTATTGCTTTGATGTTCCTCGAAATTAGGGAGATGAAAATATATTTCTCTTTGCACCACAATTGTTAAGGGGTGGAAATATATTTGACATGTAAGCATGAAATGACTCAAAATATTATTAACAAATATTAACAAGTCACCTATTTGTCATTTTAAAATTACCTCCAGGTAAACACGCCACCTGGTCCACATGTTCCGACACAATCCAAATATTGTTAACAATATTAATAATTAACACATTGGTCACATCAAAGTCACTTCCTGGTAAAAATATCACCTGGCCTATATGTTGTGGCACAATTCAATTTTGTTGTGAGTTCCACGCCATAAACATCTTGTTTGGTGTTGGAATTTTACAAAATCTCTGCAAACATTGATAATTCTCCTAATCGGTATCCTACTAGGAGTTAACCACACACATTTTTCTTCCCTATAAATAGGGCCGATATTTCTATTATTCACAAATCATTGAACCTGCTCAAGGGCTAAGGGATCTTTGCTCTCAAGTAATTTTTTTTGCTAGCACATTTGTACTATTTCTCTCCCTTTTTCTTTTTGTAGGGCCATAAATTCAAGATTTATTGTATCACAAGAATTTGTTCTTGAGGTGTGAAGAGATGCATCCACATCTATGCCTTGAGATCACCAATTCAAGACTTAATAATATTCCAAATGTTTAAACATAAGGGACAATCAATTTGAGACTTTACAATGTTCCCAATGTTTAAACATAAGGGATCACCAATTCGAGGCTTTATAATGTTATCGGATCACCAATTTGAGGTTTTAAAATGTTCCAAATGTTTAAACACATGAGATCTCCAATTCGAGGCTTTACAATGTTCCAAATATTTAAACATAAGGGACCACCAATTTGAGGTTTTACAATGTTCTAAATATTTAAACATAATGGATCACCAATTCGAGGCTTTACATGGATCTCCAATTTGAGGCTTTACAATGTTTCAAATGTTTAAATATATATGATCTCCAATTCGAGGTTTTGCAATATTCCAAGTGCCTAATCATAAGGTGTGAAAAGGCCATCGTAAGGTGCGAAGGGACAAATTTTGTCCACCTTAAGACATGGAAATTTAGAGATCCTTTTAAGAATAAGCCTGAGAAAAAGGCCAGCTTAAAGTGCAAAGGGACAAGTTTTGTCCACCTTAAGGCATGGAAATTTAGAGATCCTTTTAAGAATGAATTCGTGAAAGCCAACTTAATGTGCAAATGGACAAATTTTGTCCACCTTAAGGTATGATAATATAGAGATATTCTTGTGGCATAGATAGATGGATATTCGTCTTTGCCCCAAGAAAGGAAATTTGAAGGAATCCCCAACATGCAAAGAGATAGTTACTCTTTTTAGACTTAAGAAAGGTAAATTTAAAAGTCAATGCTTGAAAGCTTTAACTTTTGGACTCAACAACTTTAAAGAATCTAACTCATAAACATGGTGGATTTGAAACTTCAGCTTTAAGAAGAAGAAAATTTGAAGACTTCAAATTGCAAATTTCGAGAATTTAAAGTCTTTAATATGCATACTTGATTGATTTGAAATCCCAAATGGCGCACTTGAAGAATTTGCAGACTTTAACTTACAGACTTGAAATTTATAAATGCTTCAACATGCATACTTGGAGGATATGGACACTTCAACTTACAAACTCGAAGAATTCGAAGACTTTAACTTGTATGCTTGAAGAATTTTGAAGACTTTGATTTGCATACTTAGAGAATCAAAGACTTCAACTTGTAAACTCGAAGAATTTGAAGACTCCCCCTTGTATACTTGAAGAAATTGAAGACTTTGATTTGCATACTTGGAGAATCAAAGACTTCAACTTGCAAACTCAAAGAATTCGAAGACTTCAACTTACATACTTGAAGAATTTGAGGACTTTGACTTGCATACTTGGAGAATCAAAGACTTTAACATGCAAACTCGAAGAATTTGAAGAATTCAACTTACATACTTGAAGAGTTTGAAGACTTTGATTTGTATATTTGGAGAATCAAATACTTCAACTTGCATACTTAGTTAATTTAAGAACTAACTTGTAGACTCGGGCACTTTCAACTTACAGACTTAAGGAATTTGAAAACTTCATTCTGCAAATGTGACGAAATTTGAAAGCCTCAAGCATTCCATAGGGCTTTACCCTCATGAGGAATCTGGTAAGGACATATAATTTTTTTAGCACTCATGCGACTGAACAACGAATATAATTCCAAGTACCTACGTACTTCAATGAAAAGGATCAAGTCATAAAGTAGTTCTAGGGGGGAGTGTTTTTTTGGTCATAACTTTTGCCTAGGCCACCTCCGTTGAGATTTTCAACCTAGCAGACATTTTTTGGGTGTCCTATATAGTTTATGAAATGCCCCAAAAATGCCCAAAAATGTGCCTCGAAAATATCCATAATCGTAATTTCTATAAATCTCAAAATCTGTGTATGATATCAAAAATTTAACTTCATACTCGTGATCAGGGGAAAAAATTGACGGGGAAATGAGTATAACTCCAATTTTATAGCAACGATAGCAAAATTTCATTTTCCAAAATTTGCAAATTCAAAAGACGATTCGCGCCCTATCCGCGATGCGCTAGGGGTGCGGACTAGTGTTATTTTGTTCTCAGTTTTTAAGTTTCGGCCTAAGGCCTTGGGCTCTTGGGACCATGCTCTCCTATACATAAAAAAACCTATAGTTAGTCATTTTTCAACTCTATATCACTCAAGACATTGTCAAAACCTTCACCAACACTTAACCAAATATTTCATCCAAATTCAAGTGTCCCAAGCTCAATTCCGGATCTCAAGAACTCTCTTCAAGCTTAAAGCCTCCTTCAAGACTACATCAAGAAAACCCAAGTTTGAGGTATGTGGGTTTCAGCCATTGGGTTCTTTTACCCATGATTCCCAACCTTCTATTTTATGAAAATTGCATGTTTTCAAGTTATATTACTTATGCATATTACTTGTTATAGATTATGACTATAAACTATGCTGGGGTTTTATGAAATGTTGATTGATTATGCATATTTCTGAGCTATGAAACTATGGTCTATTATGAGATTTGATGATGGATTTCAAGGTATTTACATGAGGATTGTACAATGTGTTGGTAGGTTGATTTACATTGAGTTTTCTCATATTATCTAACTCTTGAATTGCAGATTTTGAACTAACATTGCACACCTACTAAGTGTTTGATAAAATACCTTTTCAAGTATTCTTAAAGTTTTTGATGATCTATTGCATGTTTTATGAGTCAAGTGACTTTATGATGATTACGGGCTTTCAAAAGATGTATTAAATTGATGAAAATGTCTATGATATTGAACTATGCCTTTTTCAAAGATTTTTCCTCTTGTGAGCCTTTGATGTTAATGCAAGGGTAATGTTTGATGATGATGTTTTCTTATGTTTTAAATTTAGGATCACCATAAAGGTTAAAGATGTTTTAGAGCTACTTGTGTTATGATTCTATGTTCATTATAAGTTACTAAAGATATGATTATTTCAATTAATTAGTGGGATTAGGCTTAGCACCGATGGATTGAGGGGATGCTCTTTTCCTCAAACTATATGCCAACATAGGAGTATACTTTACCCTTGCTTTACTAGTGTATCCATTTAGTGCACTTTCTCTTGAGGTTCTTCTCGAAATTAAGTCATGTTCCCATCAGGTAAAGTTTCTTGATGAAAGCCTTACCGAAATTGGGCCATGTTCCCATAAGGAAGGTTACTTCATACAAAATTAAGTCATGTTCTGGTACGTTTGAAGTATGATTTACCTTGGCAAGTAGACCACCTCTTTACCAATGAGGGGTAATCATCGGGATTCTAAGTTGTAGCTCGCTTGGTCTTATTCTTTTTTGGTTGAGGTCTTTTCCCACATATGTATTATGTTCTATGCAAGTTAATGAAGGAAATATAAGAAGATCAAACTTACCCAAAGAAGTAGAACAAATCCATCAGGAGGCTTCCCAAGTTCTACCAAAAAATATAAAAGAAAGTTAATGTTTTGCTTAAAACATAGATCATGTATGTCATATTGAGATTATGCTTATCTATTGCCTATTACTATGCATTTTGACTATATTGGCTTATGTCTTTTTGTATTGCATCCTACATACTTAGTATATTCAAATGTACTAATGCATACTCTTGCCTATATGATATCACCATATAGGTACCAGAGCTCCTCTTGATCATCCTCCGCATGGCTAGTGAGATTATTCGAAGAAAAGCTTTTGGTGATTCCTCAAGTTCAGGGACACCAACTATGCTACTCTTGCTCATGGTATTTCTCTATGTTGAACTTTGATACTATGAGGGTGAGCCAAGAAGGTGTTTTGGACCCCGTCCAATCTATGTTTAGAGGTGTTGTTGGAACAATTGATGTATCGATGCTTTGAGCTTTGACTCTTTATGCTTTGTAAGGTCAAGACTTCTCTTAATCCCTTTTCCCTTTATTTATATTCTTGTTATTGTTTACTTTGCTTTCCGCGACCAAGGATGTGTAATTAATATGCTAAGAGGCTTGTTTGGGGTCCCTTCGGGTTCCCATTTGTCGTGTCATCAGAGCATTCGGTTGTTAATGGTATGCGTCGATTAGAGTCGTGTTCATGGTTGTGAAGTGCACCGTAACTATGAGCAAGAGGCTATGAGGCATTTTAGGAAATATTTTCCTTCTTCGTGATCTATGTCGTGCTATAGAAGTTAAGGTTTTCCCCTAACAAATGTTCTTTGCTATTCTAGATCATGCCAATTCTAACGGGAAGAAGAGCCCGTACACCTAAGGAGCAACCAGCTTCTCCCGCTCCTCAAGATGGGGGAGTGGGTCATGAAGAGTTCTGAGATGCTATCACTATATTGGCTCATGTTATGACTAACCAAATCAACCAAGGGGCCCAAACTCCTCATGCTTTCACTCCAGCCTCAAGTGTGAGGGATTTTACTATAATGAATCCGCCGGAGTTCCATGGGTCTAAAGTTAATGAGGACCCTCAAGATTTCATTGATGAGGTGTATAAGGTATTGTCTATTATAGTTTTTAACTCAGAGGAGAAAGTGGAGTTGGCGGCGTACCAACTCAAATGGGTGGCCCAAATATGGTTCACTCAATGGAAGATGGAGAAGGGGAAAAATAATGCCATCCTTTGGGAAGATTTCAAGGAGGCATTTCTCAATCGATTCTTTCCTATAGAGCTAAGGGAGGCCAAAGTGATGGAATTTATGAATCTAAAGTAAGGGTCTATGAGTGTGAGGGAGTATGCCCTCAAGTTCAACCAACTTTCCAAGTATGCCCCACAATTATTTGCCAAATCGAGGTCTACGATGAATAAATTTGTGTAGGGTGTGTCTGACTTAGTAAATGAGGAGTGTTGTACCGCCATGTTGATAGGTGATATGGTTTTTTCCTGCCTCATGACTTATGCTGAACAGCTAGAGGAGTAAAAGTTGAGAAAGAGAAGGAGTGGTGAGGCCAAGAGGGCCCATTTGAAGGTGGATTCCAAGGTTCCAAGGGTGGCCAGTTTCCTCAAGGCCAAGAGTCCCAAGGCCAAGATTCATCAATTGCTTCCAACGAGGAGTTTACCTATGATAGAGTGCCAAATAAAAGATTCCAAGGAGCTAATGAGGGGGTGATAAAACCTAGATGTCGAAAGTATAGGAAAGGCCATGGTGGCCCATGTTTGAAGAATGCTTGCTTTGGTTGTGGTGAATTTGGTTACAAAGTTAGTGGTTGTCCTCATGCTCAACCTACAAGTGGAGATGGTGGTCCTCAAGGCCAATGTGCTAATGCAGGCCAAAGAAGAAGGGGAGATCACCAAGGGATGACCCAAGGCAAAATAGATTATATGCTCTTCAAGGGAGGTAAGGGGTGGATGAGGTGCCTGATGTTGTCACCAGTATGCTAAAGTTTTTGATTTTGATGTGTATGCATCGATAGACCGGGTGCCACTCTTTCTTTTGTTACTCCTTTTGTTGCCAAAAAGCTTCATATTAGCTCCGAATTGTTGTGTGAACCTTACAAAGTTTCTATCCCCATTGGTGAGTCCATTGTTGCTAGGAGAGAGTCTACAGAAATTGTCCCATGTTCATTTTTCATAAAGCCTTGTCTTATGATTTTGTTGAATTAGATATGGTGGGTTTCAATGTCATTCTTGGTATGGAATGGTTGCATGCATATTATACTTCTATTGATTTTAGTACCCATAGGGTCAAGTTCCAATTCCCTAATGAACCTGTTCTTGAGTGGGAGAGTCATGATGTTGTAGTCAAGGGTAAATTCATTTCTTGCATTAAAGCCTAAAAGCTTATTCCTAAAGGGTGTCTCTATCATCTTGTGAGAGTTAGGGATGTTGAGTGTAAAGTTCTTTACTATTCAGTCAAATCCGGTGGTCAATGAGAGCTTGATGTCCTTTCCAATATATTGAATTTGGGGTAATGTCTTTGGGCTTGGCTAATGCACTGACTATGTTTATGGATCTTATGAATAGGGTCTTCAAACCCTACCTTGACTTGTTTGGGATGGTTTTATTTGATGGTATCTTGATCTATTCCCGGAGTGAAGAGTAAAATGTGAGGCATTTGAGGGTAATGTTGCAAATTTGAAGGGATAAGAGATTGTTTGCTAAATATTATATGTATAAATTGTGGGTAACAAAAAGGTGGTTATAGAAGTATACCGGTTTGCTAGGTTGGGGGTTATTTGGATGGAGTTGGTAATGGTGGTGTAGTGGATGTTGATAGTTCTAAATCTTCATTGATTGAGGAGGTAAAGGCAAAACAAGATCTTTACCCCGTCTTGCTAGAGTTGAAGGCCTTAGTGAATGATGGTAAAGTGGAGGTTTTCTCCTAAGAGGGAGATGGTGCCTTTAGGTACCAAGGTAGGTTGTGTGTGCCTAATGCGGCTGATTTGAAAGAGTTGGTCTTGAAGGAATCCCATAATTCATCCTATTCCATTCACCTTGATTTCCATTCACCTCGGTTCTACAAAGATGTTTGGTGATTTGAGAGAGGTGTGTTGGTGAGATTACTTTGATTGTACCAGATTTGGTTATGGGAGCTTTGAAGAGGTGAGGTTGATAAGGGAAAGATTGAAAATGGTTTAAAGGAGGCAAGAGTCTTATTCTGATGTAAGAAGGAGAGATCTTGAGCCTAAGGTTGGGGAAAAAAGATGTCGTGTAAGTCAAGGTCCTTTGGAAGAACCATCTAGTCGAGAGTGTCCCATGAGGAGCCGGAACGGATGTCAAGAAGCAATATCGTACCACTTTCATTCTGCTCAAGCTTAACTAAGCCCTTCTATGATTTCAAGACTTTAGTTTTAGCCCTTATGTCATTTGTATGCATTCATGTTTATGTTGAAAACTTTATTGTGATTTTGACATTCATGTTGACATTTCGAAAATGATGTTTAAGTTCATTTGCTGCATTCGTGTTGGGCTAAAATATTCATGACTACTTCTCTTATGTACGTTTCATTGACATTCGGGGATGAATTTTCTCGGGGGGGAGGGGGGAGGGAGATATTGAAATGCCCCAAAAATGCCCGAAAATGTGCCTTGGAAATGCCTATAATCGTAATTTTCATATATCTCAAAATTCATGTGTGATATTGAATATCTGACTTCATATGTATGATCATGGGGTGAAATTGTGTGGGAAATGTATATTCCTCGATTTTAGAGCAGTCATAGTGGAATTTCATTTTCCAAAATTTTCAAATTCCAAAGACGATCCGCGCCCTGGCCGCGACGTTCTTGTAGCGCGGATAATGTTAATTTGTTCCCTGTTTTTTAGTTTTCGCCTAAGGCCTTGGGGTCTTAGGCCCATTCCCTCCCGTGCATAGAAACACCTGTACTTAATCATTTTTGAACTCTATATCACTCAAGACACTCTCAAAACCCTCTATAACACTTAGCCAAATATTTTATCCAAATTCAAGTATCCCAAGCTCAATTTCGGATCTCAAGAACTCTCTTCAAGCTTCAACCCTCCTTCAAGACTACATCAAGAAAATCCAAGTTTGAGGTATATGGGTTTCAACCATTGGTTCTTTCAACCATGGTGCCCAACCTTCTTTTTTTGTGAAAATTGCATGTTTTTAAGTTGTATTACTTATTTTTATTACTTATTATAGATTATGACTATAAATTATGTTGGGGTTTTATGAAATATTGATTGATTATGCATATTTTTGAGCTATGAATCTATAGTCTATTATGAGATTTGGTGATGGATTTCAAGGTATCTTACATGAGGGTTTTACTATGTGTTGGTGGGTGGATTTACATTGAGTTTTCTCATATTGTCTCACTCTTGAATTGCATGATTTTGAACTAACATTGCACACCAACCAAGTGTTTAATAAAATACTTTTTCAAGTATTCTTAAAGTTATTGATGATCTATTGCATGTTTTTTGAGTCAAGTGACTTTATGATAATTTTGGGCTTTCAAAAGATATATTTAATTTATGAAAATGTCTATGATGTTGGATTAAGCCCTTTACAAAGATTTTCCCTCTTGTGAGCCTTTGATGTTAATGCAAGGGTAATATTTGATGATGATCTATTCTTATGTTTAAAAGTTAGGCTCACCATTAGAGGTCAAAGATGTTTTAGAGCTACTCGTTATATGATTCTATGTTCATTACAAGTTACTAAAGATTTGATTATTTGAATTATTCCATGAGATTAAACTTAACACCGATGGATTGACGGGATGCTGTCTTTCCTCAAACTATGTGCAACTATAGGAGTATACTTTACCCTTGATTTACTAATGGATCCATTTAGTACACTTTCTCTTGAGGTTCTTCTCAAAATTGAGTCGTGATCCCATAAGGTGAAGTTTCTTGATGAAATTCTTTCCGAAATTGAGTCATGTTCCCCTAAGAAAGGTTACTTCATATGAAATTGGGTGATGTTCTGATAAGTTTGAAGTATGGTTTACCTTGGCAAGTGGACCACCTCTTTACTGTTGAGGGGTAATCATCGGGATTCCAAGTTGTAGCTTGCTTGGACTTATTCTTTGTCGTGAAGGTCTTTTCCCACATTTGTATTATGTTCTATGTAAGTTAAATCATTTATAAATATGTTTTACTTAAAGTGTTGATAATGCATGTCATATTGAGATTATGCTTATCTATTGCCTATTACTATGCATTTTGATTATATTGGCTTATGTCTTGTTGCATTGCATCCTACACACTTAGTATATTCAAACGTACTAACACATACTTTTTCCTACATGATATCACCATGTAGGGACCTCCCCCCTCTCACATTTGTTCGAGTCTCCTTATCAGTCGCCCTCTCCTTTCAGTCGAGCTGCTCCGCTCCTCTCACATTCGTTCGAGCTTCCTTAGCAGTCTCCCTCTCCTTCAGAGCCTCTTGTCATCCTCCACGTGGCTAGTAGATTATTTGGGGAAAAGCTTTTAGCAAGTCCTCAAGTTCGGGGACACTAGCTATGCTACTCTTGCTCATGTTATTTCTCTATGTTGATCTTTGATACTATGAGGGTGTGCCCGAAGGTGTCTTGGCCCCCGCCCAATCTATGTTTAGAGGTGTTGTTGGAACAATTGATGTATCTATGCTTTGAGCTTTGACTCTTTGTGCTTTGTATTGTCAAGATTTCCCTTACTCCTTTTTTCCCTTATTTATATTCTTGTTGTTGTTTACTTAACTTCCGCGACCAAGGATGTGCAATTGATATGCTAAGAGGTTTATTTGGGGTCCCTTTGGGTTCCCATTCGCCGTGTCATTAGAGAACTAGATTGTTAATGGTCCTCAAAATCCAACACTACGCGTCTATTAGAGTTTTGTTCATGGTTATGAAGTGCACCACAATTATGAGCAAGAGGCTATAAGGAGTTTTAGGAAATGTTTCCCTTCTTCATGATCTATGTCATGCTATAGAAGTTAAGATAAGGTTTTCCCTAATGAATGTTCTTTACTATTCTAGATCATGCCCATTCCAAGGGGAACAAAAACCATACACCCAAGGAGCAACTGGCTCCTCCCGCTCCTCAAGCTCCTCAAGATGGGGTAGTGGCTCATGAAGTGTTCCAAGATGCTATTTTCAATTTGGCCCACGCTACGATCAACCAAATTAACCAAGGGGCCCAAGCCTCTCATGTTTCTACTCTGGCCTCAAGGGTGAGGGATTTTATTAGAATGAATCCGTCGGAGTTCCATAGGTCTAAAGTGGATGAGGACCCACAAGATTTCATTAATGAGGTGTATAATGTGTTGACTATTATGGGTGTTAACTCGGAGGAGAAAGTGGAGTTGGCGTCCTACCAACTCAAAAGGGTGGCCCAAATATGGTTCACCCAACGGAAGATGTTGTCACAACTCAGACCTAGGACCTAGATGTGACACGACGAATAGGAAACCCGAAGGGACCCCAAACAAGACTCTTAGCATATCATTACACATATTTAGTTGCAGAAGCAATTATACAACAACTATAGATAGAAAAAACGGAAAGACGGGGCTAAGGGACATATTTGATACCATAGAAACATAACAAGCCAATAGTATAGCATTAGCATATCATAAGGTTCCAAAAACACCTCTAATACATCAAGAGGAGCAGGGGACAAGACAATCTCCGGGCTCACCCTCATAGACATAAGTTTCCAACATAAGAAGAGTCAATACATAGCATAAAGTGAAAGAAGCATGTCCTAGGAGTTGAGGATCACCAACTTGCTTTGAGAGAAAGTGGAGGAGGAAGATGATTAATTAGGGCTCCAGCTTCTACATGGTAATATCATGTAGGCATAGAGTATGCGTTAGTATGTTTGAATGTACTAAGTATGTATGATGCTATGCAACAAAAGATAGGCAATATAGGAAAAAAGCAATATCATAAGCAATGGATAGTATAATAGCAATATGACATGTATGAATGGCGTTTGAAGTAAAAAAATGCTTATATAGAACATATTACATGTGTAGTAAGAGACCTCTTGATGGTTGTCACACCCTACCATCCATGGTGATTGAGATATCAACCCCTCAATTTGTTGATGGTTGTCACGCCCTACCATCCCTGGCAATTGAAGTATCAATCCCTCAATTGGTTGATGGTTGTCACGCCCTACCATCCATGGTGATTAAGGTATCATCCCCTCAATTGGTTTATGATTTTCATGCCCTACTGACCAAGCGATTGTCGTATCAACCCCTCAATTGGTTGATGGTTGTCTCACCCTACCATCCATGGATTGAGGTATAACACCCCCTCAACAAGGTATGATCAACTTGCAACACTATAGATACTTTTCATAAAATCAACACATATATACCTTCCTTTTATCATCATAAAGTCATTCAAGTCATAGGACATGCAATGGATCATCAATATCTCAAGAACCCTAAATCGGATATTTTATCAAACACTTGGTGGGTTTGCAATGCTAGTGTAAAACCATGCAATTCAAGATGAAATCATGCAAGAAAACTTGAAGTAAATTAACCCACCAATACTTGGTAACACCCTCATGAAATATACATTGAAATCCTTCATCAAATCTCAAAATAGATACTAGATTCATAGCTCAAAACATGTTTAAACAGTAACACTTATGAAATCCCAACATAGTTCATAGTCAAATTCACAGTAAGACCTACAAGTAAATGAACTTTGAAACATGAAATTTATGTAAAAAGGAAGCTTGGGCATCATGGTTTAAAGAACCCAATGGTTGAAACCCACATACCTCATCTTTGGGGAATTCCTTGATGAAAATTCGATTGAGACTTGAAGCTTGAGTGAATCCATTAAGATTCGGAATGAGTTTGGGACCCTTGATTTTGAGTGAAATATTTGTCTAAGTGTTTGAGAGAGTATTGGGAAATGTCTTGGATGATATGAAGGTGAAATATGGCTAAGCATAGGTATTTTTACTCATGGGAAGAATTAGGCCCAAGGCCTTAAAGCCTTGGACCGAGATAAAATAACTGGCAACAAAAATACACATCTTCGCGGCCAGAGAGCTCTTTGGAATATGCATTTTGGGAATTTCAAAGTTTGATACGGTTGCTCTAAAATCGGGGTTAGACCCATTTCCCACTCAATATTTCCCTCTGATGAAGAATATGAAGTCAGATTTTCAATATCACACACGGATTTTGAGATATATGAAAATGATGATTATGGACACTTTCGAGGCATATTTTCTGGCACTTTTTGGGGTCGTTTCAATATCAACTCCTTGGGAACATTCGTCCTTGAATGTCAAAGAAGCGTACATAATAATAGTTATCTTGAAAAAACCAGCACCAATAAGAATGAAATAATGTACTTAAACATTATTTCAAAAGTCTCAACATAAGCATCAAAATCACCATGAACTTGTCAATATAAATATGGATGCATGCAAATGATATAGGGGCTGAAACATAAGACTTGAAATCACATAGTGGACTTAGAATTAGTGCCTTAGGGTTGAGTAGAATGGAAAAGATAGGGATACCGCTTTTGCATGTCTGCCTCAGCTTCCTATGCAGTACTTTCGACTTGTTGATTCCTCAAAGGGCCTTAACGAAAACCACATCCTGGTTCCTCAACCTCTTCACTTGTCTATCCAAGGTCTCCACTAGAACTTCTTCATAAGTTAAGTTGTTTGCCACAACACCCATGACATCCAATGAGACAATAGCATTCGGGTCACCCACACATTTCCTCAACATACATACATGAAAAACCGGATGAACCATGTCCATTTCACTAGGAAACTCCAACTCATAGGCTACCTTACCAACCCTCCTCAAAACCCTATAAGGATCCACATATCTTGGACTCAATTTACCCTTTTTTAACAAAACGAACCATACCCTTCATGGGTGATACCTTCAAATAGACTCAATCACCAACCTTAAATTCAAGATCCCTTCTCCTCACATCGGCATAGGACTTTTGAAGACCTTGAGCTATTTTAAACCTTTCTCTAATCAACCTTACCTTCTCCATACACACCACAACCAGATCTGGTCCTAACAAAGCCATTTCCCCTAGCTCAAACCATCCAACTGGGGACCTACAACACCTACCATAGACAGTCTCAAAAGGAGCCATAATGCTAGAATGATAGTTATTATTATAAGAAAAGTCAATAAAAGGAAGATAATCATCCCGACTACCCTTAAACTCCAATAAACAAGCTTTAAGCATATCCTCAAGAGTTTGGATAGTTCTTTTGGCTTTGCCATCCGTTTAAGGGTGAAAGGTCGTACTAAGATTAACCTTGGTACCAAGACCTCTTTGGAAGGACCTCAAAAGGTGTGAAGTAAATTGAGCACCACAATCTGATATGATAAACAAGGGAAGCCCATGCAATCTAACCAACTCATGAATGTAGAATTTAGCATACTCTTCGGCCCCATAAGTAATCTTAATTGGTAGGAAATTGTCTCAACCTAAGCCTAGGGCCTAGACGTGAACGACGAATAAAGAACCTAAAGGAACCCCAAACAAGCCTCATAGCATATCATTACACATCCATGGACGCGGAAGCAATTAAAATGACAATAAGAGATAAGCATAAACAAGGGGAATTGGGACTAAGGGGAGACTTCCATTATAAACATCAAGAAAAAAGAGAGTCAAGTCATGTATCATATATACATAACATGTCTAACAACACCTCTACTACATAGGTAAGAGCGGGGGCCAAGGAAAGCAACCAGGCTCACGCTCATAGTCAATGCATACATAAAAGAAAGATAGTCTTAGAAAATAACATAAGACCATACTTGAGTGAGACCATACTAGCCATGTGGGTGGAGATGCTCAAGTGGGCTTTCAGTTCCTACATGGTGACATCATGTAGGCATAACGTATGGGTTAGTATGTTTGAATGTACTAAGTATGTGGGATGCAATGCAATGAGAGATAGTCATTATAATAAAAATGCAAAATTCTAACCAATGGATACGCATATATCAATATGGCATGCATGATAAATGCTTGAAGTAAAACATGCTTATAAATCATTCCAATTTTATAGAACATAGTACATAAGTGTGGGAGGAGACCTCAACCGACATAGAATAAGTCCAAACGAGCTACAACTTGGAATCCCGATGATTACCCCTCACTGGTAAAGAGGTGGTCTACTTGCCAAGGTAAACCATACTTCCAACTTATGGAAACATGACCCATTTTCATATGAAGTAACTTTCCTTACGGGAACATGACCCAATTTTGGAAAGGATTTCATTAAGAACTTCACCTTACGGGAACACGACCCAATATCGGGAAGAACCTCAAGAGAAAGTATACTATGTGGATCCACTAGTATTACAAGGTTATAACAGAGTCCTATGGTGGCATATAGTTCAAGGAAAGAGAGCGAACTATCCATCCATTGGTGCTAAGTCTAACCCTACGGAATACTTATAATAATCATACTTTAGTAACTTATGAGAAACATAGAATCATGACATGAGTAGCTCTAAAACATCCTTGACCAATAATGGTGAGCCCAATTTCAAACATAAGAATTTTTTATCATCAAACATTACCCTTGCATCAACATCAACACTAAAAGGCTCACAAGAGGTAAACTCTTTAAGAAAGGGCTTAAACCCGGCTTTACAACATCATCAACATTTCCATGAGTTAAACATATCTTTAGAAAGATCATAATCATCATAGAGTCACTTGAATCATAAATCAACCGATAGATCATCAAAACCTAAAGAATCCTTACACAGATATTTTATCAAACACTTGGTGGGTGTGTAATGCTAGTGTAAAATCATGCAATTCAAGAGTGAAATCATGCTCAAAAGTTCATTGTAAAACCATAAATAGGTACTTGGTAACACCCTCAAGCAATATACATCAAACCCCTTCATCAAATCTCACAATAGATCTTAGATTCATAGCTCAAAATATGCTAAAACAATCACACTTTCATGAAACCCCAACATAGTGGAGTGAAATTCATAATAAGTCCCATGAGTAAATCAACCTTAAATCATACAATTTAGATAAAAGGAAGCTTGGATATCATGGGTGAAAGGAACCGATGAAAGATACCCACATACCTTGACTTTGGAGAGTTTATTGAAGAAGATTTGAAATGGAGGCTTGAAGCTTGAATGCAATTCTTAGATCCAGATAAGTTTTGGGACTCTTGAATCTTGAGGAGGACTTGGGGCTTGACTTGGTTTCCTTGAATTCCAATAAGACTTCTTGAAAACCAGAGAGTGAATGGAGAATTTGAGAAAGATCAGAGAGGAATTTGAGAGTTTTTGGTGAGTTTTTAGGCTAAAAACGGCTAAAGAATGAGGGATTTTCGTCTATATAGGTATAGGATTATTACCCAATTGTCCTGGAGTAAAAAGAACAATTTTCAAAAATTTTTGAACTAGTCCGCATCGCGAACTTGTTGCGGATAGCTACTCTTTTTTGTGAAGTTTTGCAAAAAATTAATTTTCTTGGCACGAACAAAGTATACCTTATAGGTACTCGTTCTCCCATGCGATTTTGCCCTCTGAACAAGAATATGAGGTCGGATTTGCAAATTCTGCACGGGTTTTTTGATATTGAAAAAAATGCATCATAGGGTCTTTTCGAGCTATGTGGAGGGGTGTTTAAATATATTCGATTTGAGATATAAGGAAATTACGATTATGGGGGCATTCCTAGACAAGTGTGGGGCATTTCTGTATCTCCCTCTTAGGAACATTCATCGCCGAATGTCAAAAAGACGTATATAAGAAGAGTAATCATGAATAAATCTGACCCAACAAGAGTGAAACAATACATTTAAAACACCATTTTCAAAATCTCAATATAAGTGTCAAAAATCATCACGAGCTTATCATCAAGAACATGGATGCATGCAAATGATATAGGGGCTGAAATATAAGACTTGAAATCACAAGAAGGGGTTCAACATGTTATCATAAGCTTGAATAGAATGAAAGAGGTACGGATATCACTTTTCCATGCCTGCTCCGTCTTCTCGAGAGACACTTTCGACTTGACGATTCTTCCAAAGGGCCTTGACAGACACTACACCCTTACCAATCAACTTCTTCAACCCTTCTATCCAATACCTCCACCGAGACCTCTTCCTAAATCAACTTATCCTCCACAGCACCCACAATCTTATAAGGTCTATGACACTAGAGTCACCACCATATCCCTTCAACCTAAAAGCATGAAAAACGGAACAAACCACAACCATATCCCTAGGTAATTCCAATCTTTAAGCAACCTTACCAATCCTCCTCCACACTCTATAAGGACTTACAACCCTAAACTCATTGTCAACCTTAATCACACATAGTCCATTTGGTACCATAAACCACCATCTCTCCCTTGGGAGATAACCTCCACTCTATTATCTTTTCACCCAAAACTCCCAACCCTAGTAAGGCGGAAACAAGGCCTTGCTTAAACTAGATCTCTTCAACCAAAGAAGATTTGGAACCATAAAGAATACTACACAACCATGCTCAACCTCCTCCAACCTAACCACCAATCTAGCCAATAAGTGGATCTCTCTAGTGACTTCTTTGCCACCATCATCAACATGAACTAGGGTATCTATAGGCACCCTAATCAAAGCATCCACAATGACATTAGCCTTACCGGGATGATGATGCACAATCATATCATAATACTTAAGAAGTTCTAACCACCTTCTTTGCCTCAAGTTGAGATCTTTTTAAGTGAACACTTATTGGGGACTCTTATGAATGGTAAGCACATCAACCTGCACCCTATACACTCAATGATGCCAAATTTTCAAAGCAAAAGCACAGGCTTCCACCTAACCATCTTGCATCAACATACAACCCAACCTATCTGGGAGATATCACAATAGAATAAACCCTTCCAACCCAACCAATAAAGACAAGATAAAAGCGGAGATGAGCTTATTCTCCAAGGCTTTTAAACTCTTTCCACACTCATCGGTCACACAACCTTAGCCTTCTTTTGGGTCAACTTAGTAATGCGAGAAGCAATAGAAGGGAACTCATTCACAAACCTCCGATAGTAACCCCTTAAGCCCAAGAAGCTCCAAATATCCAAGGGAGTCAAAGGCCTAGGCCAATTTCTAATCACATGCATCTCCTTAGGATCAATTGTAATACCTTCTTCCAACGCCACATGACTTAGGGAGGTTACCTCCTTTAACCACATTTCACACTTCACATACTTAGCATATAACTCCTCTTATCCCAAGATTTGGAACACTACCCCCAAATGGTTCACAAACTCTAAATGAATCCATACTGCATCACTAGAGACCCCCACAAGCATAACAAGGTAGGGACTAAAGACCCTATTTATGAAACCTATAAACATAGCCGGTGTATAAGTCAACCAGACAACTTCAACATACTAAAAAGGCTCACTCCTAAACCGAAAAGACACTTAGGGATATCACCTATCCTTATCATCACTTGGGAACAAGACTCGAACTAACAATCAATCTTAGAGAAGTGACTAACCCATTGTAGTTGACCAAATAGATCAACCATTCTTAACCATAATGTTACAACCTTACGGGTTCTACACTCAAAGGGGACACAATATGCAAGTAACCGAACCACCTCAAGACCTCGAATCCAACAAACTAAGTTCAACCAAAATCACAAGGCAAGACCTTAAGAAATAAGAACATGGGGCAACCCTTAGAGACCAATTGGACCTTAAGACAAGAGTGGACCTACCTCTTTTGATGCCATATAGCCACCCACTCAAAGACAGGTTCATAGGGAGTCAGATTCTAACTCTACGGGTCCTACTATCCATGGGGACATAATATGTGTGCAACTAATCCACACCAAGCATGATATTAATTCTACCACATCAACTCCAACAAGATCACAAGACAATACCTAAGGCAAGATGAACACGGAACAATACCTATGAACATTCATAGTAACAATATACTCAACGAAGAGGTAGACACCAAAGGTTCACATAACCACTCGGGACACGCAAGAAGTACATAGCAAATAAAAGTAATAATGAAAAGAATAGTGAAACCCGGATCAATCAAAATCAAAACCTTCAACTTACCTTCCTTCGCTTCCCTCTTTGAAGCAACATGATCAACTAGAAAAGCAAAGAACATTTGTAAGAGGAAAAATCCCTATCTAACTTCTAAAGCATGACATAGACCATGAAGAAGGGAAACATTTCCTAAAATGTCTCATAGCCTCCTACTCATAGTTGTGGTGCACAACACAATCATGAATAAGACTCTAATCGACGTGGAGTGTTGGACTACAAGGATCTAACAACCTAGTGCTCTGATACCATCTTTTTCATGGCCCAAGCCTAGGGTCTAGATGTGACTGGCGAATGGGAAACCCGAAGGAACCCCAAACAAGCCTCATATCATATCATTACACATCTTTGGACACGGAAGCAATTAAATGAAAATAAGAAATAAACATAAACAAGGGGAATTGGGACTAAGGGGAGACTTCCATTATAAACATCAAGAAACAAGAGAGTCAAGTCTCGTATGATAGATATATAATATGTCCAACAACACCTCTACTACATTGATAAGAGCGGGGGCCAAAATAAGCAACCGGGCTCACCCTCATAGTCAATAGATACATATAAGAAAGATAGTCTTAGAACATAGCATAAGATCATAAGTAACATCCCCAGAATGGAGGACTCACCAATAAGCTTGAGTGAGACCATACTAGCCACATGGGAGGAGATGCTCAAGCGGGGCTCCGGTTCCAACATGGTGAAATCATGTAGGCATAGAATATGCGTTAGTACATCTGAATGTACTAGGTATGTGGGATATAATGCAACAAGAGATAGGCACCATAATCAAAAGAGCAATGTATACGTATAATGATAATATGGCATGCATGATCAATGCTTGAAGTAAAACATGCTTGTAAACCATTATAATTGCATAGAACATAGTAAATAAGTGTGGGAAGGGACCTCAACTGACAAAGAATAAGACCAAGCGAGTTACAACTTGGAATCCCGATGATTACCCTTCACCGATAAAGAGGTAGTATACTTGCCAAAGTAAACCATACTTCCAACTTATGGGAACATGATCCAATATCATTTGAAGTAACCTTTGTTATGGGGAACATGACCTAATTTTGGAAAGGATTTCATTCAGAACTTCACCTTACAAGAACACGACCTAATTTTGGAAAGAACCTTAAGAGAAAGTGTACTAAGTGGATGCACTAATATTGCAAGGGTATAACATAGTCTTATGGTGACATAGAGAGCAAACCCTCCATCCATTGGTGCTAAATCTAATCCCATGTAATACTTATAATAATCATACTTTAGTAACTTATGAGAAACATAGAATCATGACATGAGTCGCTCCAAAACATCCTTGACCTCTAAAGGTGAGCCCAATTTCAAACATAAGAATAGTTCATCATCAAATATTACCCTTGCATCAACATCAACACTAAAGGGCTCACAAGAGGTAAATTCTTTAAGAAAGGGCTTAAACCCGCTTTACAACATCATCAACATTTCCATGAGTTAAACATATCTTTAGAAAGCTCATAATCATCATAGAGTCACTTGGATCATAAATCAATTAATAGATCATCAAAACCTAAAGAATCCTTAAAAGGACATTTTATCAAACACTTGGTGGGCATGTAATGCTAGTGTAAAACCATGTAATTCAACAGTGAAATCATGCTCGAAAATTCATTGTAAAATCATAAATAGGTACTTGATAACACCCTCAAGAATATACATCAAAACGCTTCATCAAATCTCATAATAGATCTTAGATTAATAGCTCAAAACATTCTAATACAATCACACTTTCATGAAACCCCAACATAGTGTGCAGTGAAATTCACAATAAGTAAGATCCATCGGTAAATAAACTTTAAATCATGTAATTTTAGGTAAAGGGAAGCTTGGGTATCATGGGTGAAAGGAACCGATAAAAGAAACCCGCATACATTGACTTTGGAGAGTTTCTTGAAGAAGATTTGAAATGGAGGCTTGAAGCTTGAATGAAATCCTTAAATCCGGATGAGTGTTGGGACTCTTGAATCTTGAGGAGGACTTGAGACTTGACATGGTTTCCTTGAATTCCAACAAGATGTCTTGAAAACCTTGAGAATGGATGGAGAATTTGATGAAGATTAGAGAGGAATTTGAGAGTTTTTGCTGAGTCTTTGAGCCAAAAATGCCTAAAGAATGAGAGATTTTCATTTATATAGGTCTAGGGTTATTACCCAATTGCCATGGAGTAAAAAAAATAATTTTTGAACTAGTCCGCATCAGGTCCACATCGCGGACCTGTCACGGGCAACTACTATTTTTGTGAAGTTTCACCAAAAATTATATGTCTTGGCATGGACAAAGTATACCTTATAGGTATTCATTTTCCCACGCAAGTTTGCCCTCTGAACAAGAATATGAGGTCGGATTTGCAAAATTCTATATGGATTTTGATATATTGAAAAGAAATGCATCATAGGGTCTTTTCAAGCTACGTGGATGTGTGTTTAAATATATTCGATTTGAGATATAAGGGAATTACGATTATGTGGGTATTCCTAGGCAAGTGTGGGGCATTTTAGAAATAAGATGACTTTGTCATTCTATCAACGACAACCCAAATAGAATCAAAACCCTTTCTAGTCTTAGGCAACCCAACAACAAGATCCATATTAATTCCCTCCCACTTCCAAGTGGGAATCTCTATATCTTGGGTTAGGCCACCTGGCATTTGATGTTCGGCTTTATCATTTTTGTAACTATGAAAATCGGATACAAATTTTGCAATGTCTTTTTTGACTCCTCTCCACTAAAACACATCCCTCAAATCTCTATACATCTTGGTAGAATCAGGGTGAATAAAATAGGATGAATTATGAGCCTCATCAAGAATCTTCTTTCTCAAGCCATCAACATTAGGTACACACAACCTATCTTGTTACCTAAGGGCACCATCTCCCTCTTGGGAGAAAACTTCCACCTTGCTATCTCTAACCAAGTTCTTCAATTCTAACAAGGAGGAGTCAAGATCTTGCTTTGCTTCTACCTCATCAATCAAGGAAGATTTTGAACCATCAACAACCACAATAGCACCATTATTAACCTCTTCCAACCTAACTACCAATCTATACAACCGATGAACCTCTCTAGCCACCTCCTTGCCTCCATCATCAACATGAGCAAATCTACCCATAGACACTCTACTCAAAGCAACGGCCACAAAATTAGCCTTACCGGGGTGATAATGTACACTCACATTGTAATCCTTAAGGAGTTCTAATAACCTTCTTTGCCTCAAGTTGATATCTTTTTGAGGGAACACATATTGGAGACTCTTATGATTAGTAAAAACATCAACATGCACCCTATACAAATAATGATGCCAAATTTTCAAACTAAATAACATTACGGACAATTCAAGATCATGAGTAGGATAATTCTTTTCATGCACCTTGAGTTGTCTAGAGGCATAGGCTATTAGCTTACCATTTTACGTCAAAACACAACCCAAACCAATTTGGGAGGCATCACAATACACAACAAATCCTTCTAACCCTTGTAGTAGAGACAAGATAGGAGCGGAGACATGCTTATCCTTCAAGGATTGGAAACTCTTTTCACACTCATCGGTCCACACAAATTTAACCTTCTTTTGGATCAACCTAGTCATGGAAGAAGCAACAGAGGAGAACCCATTCAAAAATCTCTGGTACTAACCGGCTAAGCCCAAGAAACTTTGAATGTCCGATGAAGTCAAAGGTCTAGGCCAATTTCTAATCACCTCTGTTTTCTTAGGATCCACCTTAATACCATCCTCCGACACCACATGACCTAGAAAGGTAACCTCTTTCAACCAAAATTCACACTTCTCATACTTAGCATACAACTTCTCTTACCTCAATTTTTGAAGCACCACCCTCAAATGACTCACATGCTCCTCCTCACTATGAGAATAGATCAAGATATCATCAATGAACACCATAGCAAAAAAATCAATGTAGGGTTTAAAGACCCTATTCATAAGATCCATGAAGATAGCCAGTACATTACTCAACCCAAAAGACATAACCACAAATTCATAATGCCCATACCTAGTCTAGAAGGCCATCTTGGGAATGTCACACTCCCTTACCTTCAGTTGATGATACCCGGACCCAAGATCAATCTTAGACAAGTGACTAGCCCCTTGATGTTGGTCAAACAAATCATCAATTCTTGGTAGGGGATACTTATTCTTGATGGTAACTCTATTAAGTTGGCGGTAGTAAATACACATTCTAAGGGACCCATCTTTCTTCTTCACAAACAACACCGGTGCACCCTAAGGTGATTAGCTAGGCCTAATAAATCCCTTCTCCAACAAATACCTCAATTGTTCTTTCAACTCCTTTAACTCCACTAGGGCCATAAGATAAAGGGGAATAGAAATAGGTTGAGTATCGAGAAGAAGGTCTATACCAAAATCTATTTCCCTTTCGGGAGTAATACTGGGATGGTCTTTAAGAAATATATCAAGAAACTCATTTACCATCGGAACCAACTCCATAGGGAGGACTTTGGACTCAACATCTCTAACCCTCAATAGATGATAGAGACACCCCTTAGAGATCAACTTTTGGGCTTTAATGCAAGAGATAGACCTACCCTTGACCACCACATCTTGACTCTCCCACTCAAGGATGGGTTCATTTAGGAATTGGAATTTGACTCTACGGGTTCTACAATCAATAGAGGCATAATATTCATGCATCGAATCCATCCCAAGAATGACATCAAGATCCACCATATTCAACTCAACAAGATCACAAAGCAAAATTTTATGCAAAATATGAACAGGGCAATTTCTATAAACCTTTCTAGCAACAATAGATGCACCAAAGGAAGTAGACACCTCATACGACTCACATAATAATTTAGGTTCAACGCGAAACTTTTTGGCAACAAAAGGAGTAAGAAAAGAAAGAGTGATACTCAGGTCTATCAATGCATACACATCAAAATCAAAGACTTTTAACATACCGATGATGACTTTGGGCACCTCATCAACCCCTTGTCTCCCTTGGAGAGCATAGAACCGATTGTGCCTTGGGGCACCACCTTGTTGACCTACTCTCCATAAAGGAACCGCATTTGCACCTATCCTTGTGGACAAACATCTTCACCCTTATTTTGATTACGAGGCCATTAACCTTCTTATGACCCAATTTCCCACAACTATAACAAGCATTAGCGTCCTTCACGCATAGGCACCATGCCCTCTACCACATTCTGGACACATATCATTAGGCACCACACTTTAATCACCTTGGGCTCTTGGGTAGTCATTGAAAAACCTCCTATTAGGAGCATGAGAAGATCCTAGGCCTTGATGAAATCGGCCACCCTTGGGACCTAGGAACTTACCATCAAAACGGACCCTCTTGGCCTCACCACTTCAACTCTTTCTCAATTTTCCCCCTCCAATTGTTCGGCATGTCTCATTAGGGGGGCCAAATCCATGTCACTAATCAACACGACACTCCTCATTAACTAAATTGGATACCTCCATCACAAACTTGTTCATTCTAGACCTCGGGTCGACAACCAAGTATAGAGCACATTTAGAGAGCTGGTTGAACTTAACGGCATATTCCCTCACACTTATATCTACTTGCTTCAAATTCACGAACTCCATCATTTGGCCTCCCTAAGCTCAAGATAGAAGAACCAATTGAGAAAAGCTGCCTTAAACTCCTCCCAAAGGATCATATTGTTGTTCCCCTTCTCCTCCTTCCATTGAGTATTTTATATTTGGGCCACCCCCTTGAGTTGGTAAGCCACTAACTCCACCTTCTTCTCTGACCTAACACCCATAATTTCCAACACTTTTTAAACCTCCTCAACCAATTCTTGAGGGTCCTCATCCACTTTAGACTCGTTGAACTCTGGTGGTTCATCCTCATAAACTCCCGCACTGAGATGCCAGAGTAGGAGCTTAAGGGGCTTGGGCCCCTTGATTGACTTGATTAGCCATAGCTTGAGCTAGCGAGGTGAGAGCATACTGAAGCTCTCTATGGTTCAGTTGTTCTTTAGGAGTACGAGCTCTTCTTTCTTTTGTGTTAGAGATGATCGAGCATAGCAAATAACATTTGTTAGAGGGGAAACCTTACCTAGCTTCTATAGACGACATAGATCAAGATGAAAGGAAACATTTCTACAATGTCTCACAGCCTCTTACTCATAGTTGTAGTGCACAACTCAACCATGAACAAGAATCTAATCAACGGCGTGTGTTGGATGCTGAGGACCATTAACAACCTAGTGCTCTGATACCAAGTTTGTCACAACCCGGACCTAGGGCCTAGACTGACACGGCAAATAGGGGACCCAAAGGGACCCCAAACAAGCCTCTTAGAATATCATTATACATCCTTGATCGAGAAAGCGATTGTAAAACAACAATAGATAGAATAAGGGGAAATACAAAGCTAAGGGAAATCTTTGATACCATAGAATCATAACAAGCCAATAGTATAGCATTAACATATCATACAGTTCCAATGACACCTCTAATACATAGGTTGGAGTAGGGGCCAAGACAATCTCCAAGTTCACCCTCATAGCCATAAGTGTCCAATATAAGAAGAATCAATACATAGCATAAATCAAGAGAAGTATGCCCTCAGAGTTGAGGATCACCAACTTGCTTTGAGAGAAATCATACTAGCCACGTGGAGGAGGGAGACGATCAAGTAGGGCTCCAGTTCCTATATGATAACATCATGTAAGCATAGAGTATGCGTTAGTATATTTGAATGTACTAAGTATGTAGGATGCAATGCAACAAGAGATAAGCAAAATGCAATATCATAAGCACTGGATAACATAATATCAATATGACATGTATGAATGACGCTTAAAGTAAAACGTGCTTATATAGAACATATTACATGTGTAGCAAGAGACCTCTTGATGGTTGTCACACCCTACCATCCATGGTGATTGAGGTATCAACCCCTCAATTTGTTGATGGTTGTCACGCCCTACCATCCCTGGCAATTGAAGTATCAATCCCTCAATTGGTTGATGGTTGTCACGCCCTACCGTCCATGGTGATTGAGGTGTCAACCCCTTATTTGGTTGATGGTTGTCCGCCCTACCATTCACGGCGATTGAGTTATCAACCCCTCAATTAGCTAATGGTTTTCTCACCCTACCATCCATGGTGATTGAGCTGTAGCATCCCCTCAACAAAGTGTGGTCATATTGCAACACTATATATATTTTTCATGAAATCAACACATATATACCTTCCTTTCATCATGAAAAAGACATTCAAGTCATAGGACATGCAATGGATTATCAATAGCTCAAGAACCCTAAACCGGACATTTTATCAAATACTTGGTGGGTGTGCAATGCTAGTGTAAAACCATGCAAGTCAAGAGTGAAAGCATGCAAGAAAAATTAAAGTTAATCAACCCACATATACTTAGTAATACCATCATGCAATATATATTAAACTCTGCATCAAATCTCAAAATAGATACTAGATTCATAGCTCAAAACATGCTTAAACATTTACACTTTTATGAAACCCCAACATAGTTCATAGTCAAATTCATGGTAAGTAAGACCCATAAGTAAATCAACTTAGAAACATGAAATTTATGTAAAAAGGAAGCTTGAGCACCATGGGCGAAAGGATCCAATGGTTGAAACCCACATACCTCAACTTTGGAGAATTTCTTGATGAAGATTGGATTGAGAACGTGAAGCTTGAGTGAATTCCTTAAGATTCAGAATGAGTTTGGGACCCTTGATTTTGAGTGAAATATTTGTCTTAAATGTTTGAGAGAGTATTAGGGAATGTCTATAATAATATGAAGGTGAAATATGACTAAGTATAAGTATTTTTACGCATTGGAAGACTTAGGCCCAAGGCCTCAAATCCTTGGACCGAGATAAAATAAATGGCAACAAAAATACACATCTCCGCGCCTTGGCTGCGTCGTGCTTGGGGCACAGAGAGCTCTTTGGATTTTACATTTTAGGAATTCAAATTTTGATACAGTTGCTCTAAAATTTAGGTTAAACCCATTTCCCACTTATTTTATGCCTTGATCAAGAATATGAAGTCGAATTATCGATATCATGTATGGATTTTGAGATACATGAAAATTATGATTGTGGACACTTTCGAGGCACATTTGTGTGCACTTTTTGGGGTCGTTTCAGTTGGAGAAGAGGAATAATAATGCCGTCCTTTCTGAAGAATTCAAGGTGGCATTTCTCAGCCAATTCTTTCCTATAGAGCCAAGGGAGGCCATATTGATGGAATTTATGAATATAAAGCAAGGGTCTATGAGTGTGAGGGAGTATTCCCTCAAGTTCAACCAACTTTTCAAGTATTCCCCATAATCGATTGCGAAACCGAGGTCTAGAATGAACAAATTTATGTCGGGTATGTCTGACTTGGTGAATGAGGAGTATCATATCGCGATGTTGATAGGTGATATGGATTTGTTCCGCCTCATGACTTATGCTGAACAACTAAAGGGGGAAAAGTTGAGAAAGAGAAAGAGTGGTGAGGCTAAGAGGGCCCATTTTGAATGTGAATTCCAAGGTTCCAAGTGGCCGATTTCCTAAGTCTCAAGTACAAGATTCTTCCAATACTTCCAACAAGGAGCTTGGCTATGATAGAGTGCCAAATCAAAGATTCCAAGGAGATAATTAGGGGGTGAAAAAACCTAGATGTCAAAAGTGTGGGAAAGAGCCATGGTGGCCCATGTTTGAAGAACTCTAATGTTTCTTTGGTTGTCGTGAATTTGGCCACAACGTTAGTGGTTGTCCTCATGCTCAGCCCACAGGTGGAGATAGTGGTCCTCAAGGCCAAGGTGTTAATGTGGGCCAAAGAGAAAGGGGAGATCACCAAGGGGATGCACCAAGGGAATTTTGCATCAACAAAGTGTGAATCAACATCAGTGAAAGGATTATCATCAACAACTATCTTTCTTTCAATTTTATCTTGTAGAGACTTCAAACATTGATAGTAGGAAGATGAGACAATCTTGTTCTCATGTACTCAAGGCCTACTAAGCAATATATTATATGAAGTCGTTGCATCGATCACATGCATCCATGCACTAGATCACAAATCACCAATATAGATTTCTAACTTAATGGGGCCTATAGACCTCTGCCCCCATGATTGAATCCTTGTATTAACAGATGGCTTTCACTAAGTTCCTTAGTCATGATGCCCAATTCTTTCAATTTATGGATAGGCAGAATGTTAATTCCAGATCTATCATCAATCAAGATTCTGTTTATTCTCTTCTTTAGCACATGACCCAACATATACAAAGGATGATTATGCAGTTTTTCACCAAATAGAAGATTGTAAATGTGATTTTTGTGTCACATGCATGCACTTCTTAAAAAGAGGGTACTATAAGCTTTTTAGAAGATAAGGGGGACACTTTTGATAGAGTTTAACCTATGGTTTCTTCTTTGTCGGCATTAAAATATGATGCCTCCATATTGTCATGGATAGTCTTGGTGTGAAACCAACTCGTTAATAACTCTCCAAAAGTCACAGGACGTCGTGGTTTCTAGTAGTGGTCAACTTCTAGCTTTGCTTTCTCTAGATTCTTGGCTGACTTTTGCTTATTTGGCCTCCTCACTACCCTCCCTCTGTTTGATTGCTCAGATGATTCTTTTCGTGAACTTGTCTTGCTATATCTCCACCTAGTCACAAGAATCCGACCTTCATCATCATCTCTATCAATTTGGGTTTTGTTAGGCTTTAAGGACTTCTCTTTTTTAGAGGTATATATTTGGACTGGGTCAAGTAAGCCAAAAGTGATAGAGATTAGGTTAGAACTTGCTTTTTCATCATCAAGGATGATCGTCTCTTCCCTAGCCAATTGCATAACTTTTTCCTTGAAGACAAAATACTTTTCGAGAGGATGACCTAAAAGTCTATGATGTTTGCAGTAGTTTGGGTCGTTAGCCTTTCCAGCTTCATCGAGCTGCTTCACCTCTGGCAACTCAATGAGATTTAGCTTAACCATTTCATCAAATATTTGTGAGACATTAGAATCCAGATAAGAGTTTTCCTTTTTTTGCATCTCCCTCAATGTCAACTTTTGATTTGGATGCCCTTTAAAAGTTCACACTTTGCGTCCTGCTTTCATTTATAGTGAGCTGTCATAGGAGATACATTGGCATTCATGGATTCCATATTATCATTTTTGAGCACATATTGGTTCTATATATTCCGTTCTTACATATCCTTTCCTTTGTGAGGATCATGGATAGACATCATATTTTTTCCCGCGAAAGACATGCTTAATTCCATGTTATGAGCATGAGTAGCTATATCTTCACAGGACTTTGGCTTGATTCCTTGTAAGATTTAGAGTAGCTCCCAGTGTATTCTATGGATACACATTTCAATCGTAGAAGCTTTACTAAGTTTGTCTTTGCATTTTAGGCTCGCGTTCCTCCATTGATTGATGAAGTCGATGACTGGTTCATCTTTCCTTTGGTGAGTACTTGAAAGTTCTACCATAGTCACTGTTCACCTTGTGCTATAGAAGCGATTAAGAAACTCATGCTCTAGTTGCTCCTAACTATTGTGGCTCAAGATCTATGTACTAGTAAAAGGCATTTCCTTTCACATTATGGATGAACTGCTTGATGAGATAGTCTCTATATGTCCCAACATTGTTACATGTCTCTAAAAAATGTTCAAGATGCTACTTTGGATTTTCTTCGCCTTGAAATTATTGAAATTTAAGGGGTTAATAGCTGGCAGGCATTTTAAGGTTATCAATCCTTGTAGTGTAAGGCTTGGCATACATACGAGAAGACTTCATAGAGACATACTTGTCTTTGATGGTCCCTTCAATAAACTCTTTTAATTGATCGAGTGGGATCATTTCTTTAGCAGAAACTGGCATTTCCTTGATAGTGGGTGTTTGTTTCAAAGGATTATTAGTTTCTTGAATTTTAATACCCTTCACCGCTGCATGGCTAGATTCTCCATCTAGTAAGCCGTCCACCCTGTCCATCAGCTTATCGATGCTAGACTCTTGGTGTTGCGCTACTTCAATCATCTTTTCCAGATTTGAAAGTTATTCCTCCGTGGATGAAACTTTAGTTGTCATTGCTTGCATGACTGTGGGGGCATTAAAGAGAAGCATGGATTATTATGAAAGTTGATATTCAGAGGGCTCATACTACGCGATGCATACTGAGAAGATTCATTGGATGAGTCATGATCTTTCTTTACAGTAAAGTTCTTGGGACCAGAGACCTCAAGTAGAGCTAAAGTTTTCTTGATCTTCTCAACAACACTATTTCCTCCTTCTGAAGTGCTTGTAAAGGACCTCGTCCCTTTGGGGATGAAGATCCAAAATCAAGAGTTGGTTTGACGACATTCGCATTGTTTGTTGTCCTAGTACAGTAGCTTTACTCCTTGTAACCACTCCAACACTTCCAAAAGTAACATCAAGAATTTCCTCTACCTCAGTAGAAAACTTGGAGTCGACAACCTTAGAGGAAGTGGATTGGGAGATCTTTTTAGAAGTCATTTGAATATTTCTTAAGGATTGAAAAATTGAGATGAGAGGTAGAGATTATCCCACTGGCAGTGCCAGAATTTGTATGACAATAAAAATTCACGTCGAGTAAATAGTAATCAAGAATAAAAAATATTGCAACAATCGTTGTATTTTATTTCAACGAGTGAGTTCTACAATCTCTATGAATCCTCTTATTCGCCTATACAAATAAAATTCAAGGGCTCTTTAGCTTTTTCTTAAATTTTATGAAACTTGATCGATTTGATCTTGACTAGTATTTGGATTCAAGGGCTTTTGGGCTTGATCTTGAATTCGATGCTATTGATCTTGATTTATGGATTTGATGAACTTGAACTTGATATAGATTTGTTCTTGAACTTGATCTTGATTTGTAGTTGAATCCAAGGACTTTTGGGTTTGTTCTTAAATCCAGTGGTCTTGATCTTGATGCGTTCTTGAACTTGAATGTTTGATTTCTTGAATTCCTATTGCTTGTAGAAAACTCTATGTTGTTTGATCCACGAGCTTTCTCTGGCTTCTTGTTAAAATTCGTGATGTGAATTTTGAATTATGAAGACCCCTATATATATATTGTAGAATAGAGGAGTTATGATGGAATCAGAATTTTTTCCGGCTAATTAGAGTTTAGGTGACATGACGCAGGAAAAATTATTGGAATAGGTTTCCTTTCAAATGACATGGCCACATTTGATTGGTTGAAACAAATCACTCGTAAATGTGACACATTTTTATTAGCCTTTGATTGAGATAGGAATGCCATGTCATTTTGACACATAACGTGATCCTATTTGCTCCATTGTTTGACTTGGCAGGCCATGTCATTTGACACGTGGTATCAAGTGGGACTCTAAGATGAGAGGATATTGGGCTTTATAAAGGGGGTCATCTTTTGTGGCCCAAATAAATGAATATGAACTTTTAATTAAATGCACATTTTATTGAACTTTATTAATTAACCCTATTATATTAATCCGTAATATTTGTTTGGACTAATATGTTTTGAAAGTGATATAATTTGAATCATTTTCTAAAATTTATATTTTAATAAATTTTATATGATTACAATTATAAACTTAACAAATCCAAATCTTTCAATTTGCGAAAGTGGGACCTTTATAATTTTTATTGAATTTTAATTTTTTAATTAGAAGAAAATTATGTTTTACATACATTTCTTCTCCCAGTTACAGAGGAAAGCTATGAAGGTAGCTAGAACTCATTAAGGAACCTAAACTTATGTAGAAGGAAAACATAGATAAACTAGAATTGTAAAAATTATTATTTATAAATACGATAAAGTTTTAATTGATTAAGAGGTGTTAATATTATTATTTTAAATTGATAATAATTAATTTCAATATCTAAATAGGATAAATAATAAAACTTCATCTAAAATTTTCTCCATTGGATCACCTTAGTACCCTTTATTCCATTGTTATAAATGGACCTCTTTTAGTAATTACATGTGACAAATAATACAACTAATGGATCAATAATTTAATATTCCCTCGTTTCAAAAAGAATAACCCCCTTTCCCTTTTAACTCGTTTAAAAAGAATGATTTTCTTTTACAATATTTTAATTATAATTTTCCATGTGACATATTTAATGTTACTTTAGAATCACAAAACTAAAAATTCTTCTTTATTTTTTAAAATTTCATGCTTAGTCAAACCATTCTTTTTGAAATGGAGAGAAAAATATTTAAATCCACCGTAATTTTCTTCTTCTCCCCCGTCAATACCAACAAAGAGAAGAAAATATTTGTCTAATTAAGGTAATATAGTTATAAAATTAAGATAGAATATTAAAATCAAGAAAAGGAGCAAAGAAATAGAGAGTATAATTTTTCTTCTATGATAGTTTTTGATATCCCTTAATTAGAAAGTAATGCCTACTTAATAGGCACAAATTCGGTACTACTTTATAAATCTCCAAAATATACCAATACCCCCATATATAAATACATAGCATGTTTGAGATCGAGTTTTATGTGGGTCAGATAAGTACTCTGCATCAGCATAACAAACAAGATTAGGACTGCAGTTGTTAGAATAAAATAAGCCCATATAGATAGTGCTTTTTAGGTACCAAAATATGTGTTTGATCCCATTCCAATGCCTCTTAGTAGGAGCAAAACTATACTTGCTAATAAATTAACCAAAAAAGTAATATTAGGCCTTGTAGTGTTAGCAAGATACATTAGTGCATTGATTACACTAAGATATGGTAGTTTAGCACCAAGAATTTTCTCATTCTTTTCTTGAGGTTGAAATAGATCCTTATTCACATCAAGTGATCAGACAACCATCAAAGTACTTAATAAATGTGCTTCATTCGTATAAAATCTTTTCAACACTTTCTCTGTGTAGGGAGATTGATGAACCAAAATACTATTTGTCAAATTTTGATTTGCAAACAAAGACATAATTTTGTCTTTCCAAAGTTCTTTCATCTCAAACTTGTTCTTTAAATAATCAATTATCTTTTGAATCTCCTTTTGAGTTCCAATAAGATTTATGTCATAAAAATAAACAAACACAACAAACTTTGATGTTGTCCCTTTTTATAAAAACACATAGGCAATTGCATTATTTATATAACCTTCCTTAGATAATTACTTACTAAGACAATTATACCACATACTTTGAGATTGCTTCTAACATATAATCTTTGCAATCTAATTGAATACACTTCTCGAGGATTTGAACCATATGATTTACGCATCTTACATCCTTTGAAAATTTTCATGCATAACTCATTATCAAGTGATCCATAAAGATAGGTTATAACCACATCCATCAAATGCATTTCAAGTTTTTCGCAAACTGTAAAATTAATGAGATAGCACAATGTTATTCCATCCATAGCGAGTGGGTATGTTTATTCATAGTCAATACCAGGCTTTTGTGAAAATCTCCGTGCAACAAGACATTCCTTGTATCTTTGTATTTCATTTTTCACATTCCTTTCTCGCACAGAGACCCATTTATAGTCAACAGGTTTAAGACCATTAGGTGTTTGAACTATAGACCCAAAAAGTTCATGCTTGATAAGTAAATTCAATTCTAATAGAATTTTATCTTCCTATTTTAGCTAGTTATTTCATTGTCGGCATTCTGCAATAGATTGAGTCTCAAGATCCTCATTATCTTGCATGATTTTTGTCGCAACATTTGAAGCAAATACATAATCTACTTCTATTTCTGATTGATTCATATTTCTTTTAGTCTTACTTGAATATATGGATAATTTCCCATTTTCTTGAGTTTCAAACTTATTGATCCCTTTAAGGGTATCAAAATTACTCATATCTTTAACTTTCATATGAGGTTCATTCACAGTGTCATCTTGATCTTTTGTTTTTCTTTTTCTATGATTTTGATCTATAGAACCTAGTAGTCTACCTTGCTTCAGGCATGCTTTAGACTTATTGACCATGACACTAGAAGATAATTCCATAGGGACTTCAATTTGGATTGAAACATTCTCTAGGAATGTGTAATTTAGTAATTCTTTTCAAATCTGTGAATGCGTCTGGCATTTGATTTGTGAATTTCTGCAGGTGACTAATCTTTTGTACTTTTTGCTTACAAATAGAAGTATGTGGCTCAAGATTAGACAAAAATGAATCTTTTTACAAAATTTCTCTTTGGATTTCACTGCTTTCTCCTCTTAATTTTGGAAATATTATCCCATCAAATCAACAATTTGCAAATCATGCAGTAAACATATCTCTATTCAGTGGTTCAAGATAGCGAATAATGGAGGATGATTCTGACCCAACATATATCCCTAACCTTCTTTGAGGGGCCATCTTAGTGCAATATACTGGTGCTACAAGCACATATACTAAACATCTAAAAATTCTTAAATGGGATACATTAGGTTCTTGATCCAAAACCAACTGTAATAAAGAAAACTTAAGATAATTTGTCAAACTGAGACGAATCAGTGTTGCAGCATGGAAAATTGCATGATCCCACACAGAACTGGGCAACATAGTTTTTATAAGTGATGGTCTTGCTATCAATTGCAAATATTTAAATAATGACTCAACAAGGTCATTTGAGTGTGAACATTTATTCAAGATGTTCAACTCATCCCAATTGACCAATAATCATTATATGCTTGGATATGAACTATGTTGCATTGTCAAGATGAATTATTCTAATATGATTATCGAAAAACTATGTACATAATCATATAATTTGTGCCAATAATTTTGTAAACTCCTAGTTACGAGATGATAACAGAGACTCATGAGACCAGTTAGAAGAAGCACCTACTAGTACCATAAAATACTTAAACGACCCACTAGATAGGTGAATAGGTCCACTAATATCCCCATGTATATGTTTCAAGAATACAGGGGACTCAGTTCCCTCTTTTGTTTATGATGATCTCACAATTAACTTGCCTTGGTAACAAATAGTACAAGAAAATTCATCATGTAAAATAATCTTCATATTTTTTAATGGATGACCATTTGATTTTTCTATAATCATCTCATCATTGTAGATCTAGGGTGTCCCAGACTATTGTGCCAAAGCATGAAAGTATTGGAATCGATAAACTTCTGATTTACTATAGAATGTGCTTCAATTGCACTAATCTTTGTGCAATACAACCCATAAGATAATGCTTGAAACTATCTATAATACATGTCTTCTCATAGACATTTTTGATTATAACAAGATATTCAAGACCCATTTCATCAATTGACTTGCTATGATAACCATTTTAATGGATATCTTTAAAACTCAACAAACTTCTCTGAGATTAAGGAGAGAACATAGCATTACTTATTATGAGTTTAGTTCCTTTAGGTAAAATTATAATAGCTTTCTCAAAGCCCTTAATCAAATTTGCACTCTGCGTTGTGCAAAAATCAATTAAGCAAATGTCTTCATGATTACATAACTTGCTTTGAGAATTATTCATATCTTCAAATAAAATAAAATAAAATAAAATCTCTATTATTTTTTTCAAAGTGATCTAATTGGCCAACAAATAACATTTTTAGATAGTAGTATATGAAAAGTAAATATTAATAATTATTATAGGTCTTCCTTAGCCTACATTTATGACTTTAATTCTTTTCAATTTAAACAATAATAATTAGTCTAACTTTCACTACTATATATTCAATAATATGCAACTTTACTATAATTGTTGAATTAATAATTATGATTTAGTCAAAGATCTTGCTTACTACTTTATACCAATATATTCAACCAAATATGTCACGATTTGAATTCTGAGTGTGATGGCACTTGATGTGCTGTCAAAATATAACACATTTTGATTCTTAAAACTTAGGATTTTGTGTGTTCTCAATGTGATATTTGTGGGTGTTATGTGTTTAGATTTGCAGAAATATAGGTTTGCGATGATTTAGGGTAAAATTACAAAAGACTGCTAGTTTTGATGATTTGCGAGAACCTCTATGGATCGTAGAGCATTCTATGAGTCGTAGAGGCAGTTTTGTGATAAATTTCAGTGAAGGATGAATTTTGAAGATCATCTCAACGATTCAAGCATACGAGTCGTAGAACATTCTACAAGTTGTATTGATAGGTTTCATGAAGATTTCAGTGAAGGATAGTTTGATGCAGTTGAAGCCTACGAACTTGCAGTATAAGTCATAAATCACTTTATGAATCGTAAAGTGGTGTAATAGAAGAGAAATTTAAAATCCCAAGAGCTGATTACAAGACTCAGACTACGAGTTGTAAATCATACAATGAGTCATAAAGACCTTTTGTGGAGTTTGTTGACCAGTTTTTCTATTTTATTTAGGACTTAATTGTAATTACCATAAATAGTACTTTTAGTTTATTTTTCCAAGGAAGGACGTTATTATTCAGGACTTTTAGGGTTTGACTTGGAGAAGCTAATACTTGAGAGACAAGATTGAGAGAAAACATTTGTGAGTAAATTTGGTCAATTTCAATTCAATTGAGTAAATGTTTAATTATGTTTTCTCAATTCATAATTTCTTCATCTACCTATAACATGAGTAGCTAAATCTACAACTAGGGTTATGGGAACCATGAAGAACTAGATAAGTAAATTCAGGTAATTTACAAACCTTGGAATGGATATATGCATGTATTAATCAATTCTCTTCATTTTACATATTTTCTAATGGTGGTCAAAATTAGAACTCGCCTAGTGTTACTGACTTGACCAAGGTAGTAATGAATAGGAAAAGTGATTGATTAACAGGATTCGATTGATGTATTCTTGTCTAATCAACTGAACTAGGACAATAGGAGGTTGTACTGGGACTTATAGGTAATGGTTAATATTGCATACTGTGGAGATGGGCTAAGTCGCATAGTAAATTTGCCTCTCACCTTTGACCAAAGGGTTTGGTGAACTTAAATTACTATCTTGCATGCTATACACTTGACAAGAATTAGGTTATCCAGTGATACTAAGTTAGGGAATCATGCGGAACACAATATGCTGGTTGCTCTCTATTATTGATTGTCTTTCATGATAGTTAATTTAGTTTACTTTCTTATTGATTATTGCAACCCCTCTTCATGGAATTGAGTTGGTTAACTACTTGAATTGCTTATTGATGATTTTGTCTTGAGTCTACATATTCCCTATTGGTTTGACCCTAACCTTGGTTAGGCTTTTTATCTTGACAACATCCACTTTATCCTCTAAAAAGGAGGTGTAACTTAGGCGAGATCAATGATTTTGGCACGTTGCTGGGGAATAGGGCTAGACTTGGATTGATTCATTAAGTAATTCGAGTGTTAATTCTTATTTCCCTTTGTTTTACTTTTTGTTTTGTTTTTGTTTCTTTGCAGGGTATACAAGTAGTGTATGCCTGATACTTGGAGTCAAAGAAATCTCTTAACTCCATTTGATCTAGATATCCACAGGATTACAAGAAGAATGGCCCATGAAAATGCCAACAACACGGCCAATGCAGCTTTGAATCAGGCTAATAATGATGATGATAGGAATAAGAACCCATCTCCTTTAGAGGATATTCCACAACCTCTGGAGTTCAATGCCAATGCTTATCAGTGGAATCAGTATAGGTTGTACCCTATGGATATGGATGTGATGAGGGCTATTATGTTGCCACAACTACCAGTAAACACAAAGTTCATAGTCTCTAGTTTACTTCAGATGCAGTAGAACTGTGGGTTATTTGTGGGCCTACAATTAAAGGATCCAGATAGCCACTTGCACAATATGTAATTTGTTTGTAAGAGTGTAATAGGAATACATAATCTATCTATGGATGTAGTGGGCTTCATGGCTTTCCATTGTCTCTTACCAGCAATGCTACATTGTGGCTATCTGAGCTCTTGTAGAGTTCAATCACTTGGTGGGCAGATTTACAGAAGGCTTTTTTTAGAGAGGTACTTTCCTAGATCGAAGAAGCTCAAGTTGAAGGGAAAGATCAACAACTTTGAGCAACTTCTTGGTGATTCGATAAACACTATTTGGGAGCAGTTTACTAAATGTCTTAGGAGGGCCCCTAACTACTAGAATAGTTGATAATGCCTTGGTGGAGATCTTCTACTGTGCCCTTGATAAGAATAGTCAAGCTTATGTTGATACTATCATAGGGGGCATATTTCTAGATCAACCATTTGCAAGGATTGCCAAGCATATGGAACAAGTGGCCATGATGAATCGTGCTTGGGACAGCAGGATAGAGCTTCAATGAAGGGTTCATATGCTGTTAGTGTGGGTTCAGAGCAAGCTAAAATCAATGAAGAAATTATGTAACAGCTTGCTTTGCTTCTCACAAGCATGGATGTGGTGATCACATAGAATCAAGAGAGAGTGAATGCAGTAGTTCACCAACCTCCACGTGTACCTATGTATAAAAAGACATAATATAAGAAGTACACATGTTTTGTGAATGATTAGACAGGAGGTTTTTGGACCAACACCCAAGGGTCCAATCAGGACTACTGGCGCCAAGGTCAAGGAAACCAAGTTCGAAACTATGGTAGAGATGGAGCTTTAAGAGACAACCGAGATGGTTACTATGATGGGAACAGGGGTCCAAATGTAGAGAGGATCGTAGAGAAGGCTTCAAAAATGGTCCGTATGTACCACCACACAACCGTGACATAGGTACTGTGTATTCCAGAATTAAGGAGATGTATGACCATGCTTGAAGAAGGCTGATACACTAGATGAAACTCTAAGTGCATGAAATCAGATATTTCAAGCATAAATAAAAAAATAGAGTCTCATTTTGTGTCTATTAAACAACTAAAGAAATAGTTTGGTCAAGTGTCAACTCAGTTGAATCAGCGTCAGAATGGTATATTTCCTAGAAACAGTTTGCAAAATTCTAAGAATGAGGGGCAATGTATGGTGGTTACTACTAGGGGTAGCAAGAGCACTATTGATCCTCTTATGCTGATTGATGAGGAAGATGTTCGTGAGGAGATGTCTCAACAAAGTATGCGGATGAAGGAGATGATCATAGCAAGGATGGGGTGAGTGAAGCAGATGAAACACTATGTAAGTTTAAGCCCATCCCTAGGCCTCCTCCTCCTTTCCCTCAAAGAATCAAAAAGAGGGATTAGGAATGCAAGTTCAAGCACTTTCTCTCCATACTTAAGAAACTATCTATCAACATTTCTCTCATTAAGACTTAGGAGAAAATGTCGGGCTATGCCAAGAATATAAAGGAATTAGTTACCAAAAAGTGCACTGTGAGAGGGGAGCTTTCTCAAGAGCTTCAGCATTGTAGTGTTATTACTTAAAGTCCTTAGCTCAGAAGTGTGAAGATCCAGGTGCTTTCGCTATACCTTGCACTATAGGTGATATGGAGTTCCTAAGGGCACATGTGATTTAGGCGATAGTATCAATTTGGTGCCCCTTGTGACCTACAAGAAGCTTGGATTGGGAGCCCCTACTCCTACTACTAGCATGCGGTTGTTAATGGTGGATAAAATGGTGAAGAAGTCTATTGCCCAAGCCTAGATCCTAGATGTGACATGGCGAATGAGGAACACGAAGGGACCCCAATCAAGCCTCTTAACATATCATCACACATCCTTGATCGCGGAAGCAATTAAACAACAATAAGAGAATAGAAACAAGGGAAAAGGTACTAAGGGGAGTCTTTCATAACACAAACTATCAAAGCATCAATGCTCAACCATAATACATAACTTGTCCAACAACACATCTATACTTAGAATTGAGCGGGGCCCAAGACAACTTTCTAGGTTCACCCTCATAGTCAAAAGCATACAAATAGGTAAGGAGAGTCCTTACATAACATAAGAACAAAAGATATCATCCCCGGAGTTAAGGACTCACCAAACTTGCTTTGAAGCAATAGCACTAGCCATGGAGAGGATGAGGATGATCATGAGGGGCTCCGATTCCTACATGGTAACATTATGCAGGCATAGATTATGCATTAGTACATTTGAATATACTCAGTATGTAGGATGCTATGCAACAAAAGATAGGCAATCTTGGAAAAATGTAACATCATAAGTGATGGATAGCATAATAGTAATATGACATGTATGAATGATTCTTGAAGTAAAACATGTTTATATAGAACATATTATATATGTAAAAATAGACCAACATTATGATGGATTGTCACACTATCATGATCCAAGCCCAGGGCCTTGACATGACACGGTGAATGGGGAACCCGAAGGAACCCCAGACCAGTCTCTTAACTTATCATTACACATCTTTGGTCGTGGAAGCATATACAAGACATAAAGAGTAATAATGGGGCAAAAGGGACTAAGGGCAAAGCTTGCATAACATCATAATCAAGGGACAAAGAGTCCAAGCTCATATCATAGACACATAATAAGTCCAAAAAATACCTCTACTACTTAGATAAGAGCGGGGGCCATGACAAAGCAACCAGGTTCACCCTCATAATCAAATAGAACATAAAGAAGAATGTCTCAATACATAATAAGAGAAACATAGACAAATATCCCCGGAATAGAGGACTCACCAACTACCTTGAGTAGTACCTAATGTAACACCCCACACCTTACAGTACTAGTACAATTCCAATAAGCATGACATGGTTTGGTCAAACTAGCGCCAATTTTTAAAAGTGCTTGAATCTTGTGTTAATGGGCTATATGTGCGTCTAACGCTTAAGAGGGGTGAGTATATACATGTTTTGTGTCAAATTGAGGAGATTATGGCCTTAAATGAAGTGAGAAAATTGAGGTGCTTGTAAGACTTAGGAAGCTAGCAGGTGAGTCACCTACTTGCTTAGCTTCAATTTGCTAGCTAAATGGAGACAAGGCCCGACGTCAAATTTATCCAAGTTCGATTATGAATAAAGTCTATGTTAAGGGTGTAACTTTGGCCCATGTTTTAACATCTTAAATGGGCTATATTGTCAGCCCAAGAAGTATAACAAAAAGGGCCCAAAGACATCACAACACACTTAACAAATTAGGACAAAAACTAAGTGAAGAGGAAAGCTGAAAAATAGGTAGCCAAGCCCATCAACTTGGAGACCCATTTAGGCACAAGTTTGAGGGCCAAGATAGTGGATAAGCAATTGATAATGTATGGTATAAGATAGTAAAAAGGTCAAGAGAAGGTTGGCATAAGAGCTCTTTATAAAGGGCTCCAAAGCAGCTCCACAAGTCATTGTTCACTTGAACTCACAAAAAAAAGAAAAACAGATTTGTCTCTAAAGTTCTCTCAACTTTTCTTCACTTTCTGAAGTAGCTAAAAGGGACTTCTAGGGTTCTTAGATAAGCCCCATACCTTGAAGTAAGTGGTAAGTAAGTTTACACATTTGTTTAGTAGGGTTTTCTTATGAAAAACAAGAAGTGTATGCTAGTATGTTGGTGCTGGAAAATTTGGACAGATTCTGTTTTGAAAGTTGCTGCACAGTTTACTTTTATTTTAGTGACTTCTCTATGGTTTGTAGGCTGTATTACAAAGATACATTGATGTTCGCATTATGGTTTGAGTTGTACTTATCACCCTAAGGTTGTTGCTATGATTTTGGTTTCACTTACCAAGCACGTTTTATTGTGGTATCTTACGTGGAATGTTGATTGGAACTTTTGGACTGTTGGATGGAAGGTTATGGGCTCACGTCCTTCATGACTTATTGGGTGCTATTATAAGACTATTTTAGGACTGCTTATTTGTATAAATATTGCTGGAACAGTTTGGTTAAAGTTGGAATAGGTTTGGAATTGTCGACGTCGAAATGTAGCGAAGGAAGGTAACGTTATGCTGTCCATTTTTAGGTTGTGTAAAATTGTTATGTGTTGTGCTTTATGTGTTGTTGTAAGACTGTTAAGAGTCTTCAACAAGATGTATATGACATGTACATGATAATAGTTGTTCGAAAATACGGTTATAGGTGAAAAGGTTGAAGAAACGCCTTGATGTCGCTAATTAAATGCTTGCTGCCCGTGTGTTGTTTTGTTATGTAATTGGGCTCCCAAGATGTGTCTATTGGCTGCTAATGCTAGTTTTATCACCTTCTGTATTGTAGATAAGTATTTGGAGGAAGGAAAGGTTATCTCGAGATAGTAACAAGGTCGTACAATGAGGTATAGGTTACTTAATTTCGTATCACTTGGCATAAAGCATAGATATCTCCTTGGTACATAAAGGCACTTGCCACCTTCGACACAACTATTAACCTTGTCTCCATTCTTTGACATATTCACATGCTTCCATATATAGTTACTTTCAAATCTACATACGTGCTTGTATACCAAGTTACAGGAGTTCTTGTTACGAAATAATGTTCACGAGTTGTTCCATTTCATGCGCATTTCATTATTTGTGTAATTTACTCTTTTCATTGTCATATTGTCTTGTATGATTATCTACATGTCACATGCTACATATACAATCCTATAGTTCCAATATTGTGACCACCAAAAGAATCATCTCAAAGGTAATTGAAAGATACAGTATACAGTTTTTGATAGGTGGTAGCCCGAGGGGTGGAAGTAACACCTATCCAGGGACAATCCTATCACAGGGGGTAGCCCGAGGGGTTAAGGAAGAACCTAGCCAGGGATGAACCCGATACAGTTCACCACTGATCAGTTGGTCATTTGTTTACAGTTGTGCACATATTTTACAGCAAAGGTAAAGTATAATAAAGACAATAAAGTGCATGATTCCACAGTATAACTAAAGGTGGTCTCTTATGCTACACCAGTGTACAGTTTCATTGGAGTTGTTACTTCATATACAGTATATTCTACCTTACATACTCAGTACATTATCTCGTACTGATGTCCCTTTTGGGGGACCTGTATTTCATGCTGCAGGTACAGGTGCTAGTAGATCTCCCCATTAGGAGTACAAGACATTTAACTGTGGTTACCAAACTCCAGGTTGCTTTGAGGCTTTGTGTATGTCTAGAGCTTATATGTTTATACTGTACAACTAGTTGAGGTGGGGCCTATCCTGACCCTTGTCAGATAATTTCTCTTATCTAGAGGCTTTGTAGACCATGTAAAGTAAAGTGTGGTTATGTCTCGTACTTTAAATACCGTTGCCCCAACGGCCTAGTCATATGCATTTCTTTTTGGCTTGTTATCACAGTTTATCTTCTTAAATGTATGTCAAACGTGGAAATCCTTTATAATATGTATAGAAAGCGCATAGATATATGTTGGTTCTCTCGAGCCTTATCAGCAACAGGTGCTAGTCCGCCCTAACGGGACTTTGGGGCGTGACACCTAACTAGCCATGTGGAGGAGGAGGATGATCAACTTGGGCTCTGGTTCCTACATGGTGATATCATGTAGGCAAGAGTATGTGTTAGTACATTTGAATGTACTAAGTATGTAGGATGCAATGCAACAAGAGATAGACATCGCAATCAAAATGGATAACAATAGGCAATAGACATAATATAACAATATGGCATGAATGACCAATGCTCAAGTAAAACATGTTAAGTAACTCATGCTCATATAGGATATCATATATGTTGAAGATACCAAGCTAGATTTCCAAAGTACAAACCCCTTGGTTGGTTGATGATGATCTCACCCTATCATCCTAGTGGTGAAGTACAATCCCCTCACATAGTTGATGATAATCTCACCCTATCACCCTTATGGTGAAGTACAAACCTCTCACATGGTTGATGAGTACAAAATTATCCGAACTCTTAGTCTCCCTCCTCCCTCCCCGATCGGGCATGGTTTAATGCAACACTTTTTTTTATAAAATATATCATTTAATAAGATAATTTCATCGTCATAATATTAATCATATCATATATCATGTTTGGACCTTCAATTCCTCAAGAAACCATAATCGGATGTTTTGTCAAACACTTAGAGGGTGTATAGTGCTAGTGTAAAACCATGCAATTCAAGAGTGTAATCTTGCTAGTAAATTAAATATAAAAGCTTCAATGTATACTTGGTAACAAGCTCAACCAATAAACATCAAAAGCCTTCACCAATCCTTTCAATAAATCTTAGATTCATAGCTAAAAACATGGTAAGACAGTCACAATTTCATATTCTCAAACATAGTATGCAGTGATATTCATAATAATCAAGACCCATGAATAAATCACCTTTAAATGATGCAATTTGTAAAAAATGGAAACGTGGGCATCATAGATGAAAGGAACCCATGAAAGAAACCCACATACCTTAGCTTGGAGATGAACTTGGTGAAGAATGGAGGTGGAGATTTGAAGCTTGAAGAAGAACCTTGACGAAAGTCCTTAGATCCAAAAGAGGTTTTGAACTTTAATTTTAGGAGTGAAAATATAGCTAAGTGTTTGAGTGAGTATTGGGGAATGTTTAGGATGATATAAAGGTGAAATATGGCTAAGTACAGGTACTTTCACATTTGGGAACACTTAGGCCCAAGACCCAAAAGTCTTGGACCGAGATAGAAAAACTGGACAAAAAAATACATAGGAGCGCGCCCTTGGCGCGTCGTGCCAAGGGCACGGATCATCTCTCAAAATCTCATTTTTGTGATTTTTAAATTTTACTATGGTTGCTCTTAAATCGGGATTAGACTCTTTTCCCCATAATTTTGACCCCTTGAATAAGAATACGAAGTTGATTTTTGATATCGCACATGGATTTTGACATATATATAAATTACGATTCTGGGCACTTCCTAGGCACATTTTCGGGTACTTTTTAGAGTCATTCACACACCCTACCATCCATGGTGATTTAGGTATCAACCCCTCAATTAGTTGATGTTTTTCTTACCCTACCATCCATGGTGATTGAGGTATCAATCCCTCAATTGGTTGATGGTTGTCTCACCCTACCACTCATTGTAATTGAGGTATCAACACCTCAATCGGTTGATGGTTGTCTCACCCTGCCATCCAGGGTGATCGAGGCATCACCTCCTCAACTAGGCACGGTCAACTTATAATACAATAAGTTCTTTTCTTGGAAACAACTCGTATAAACATTCCTTTCATCATCATAAGATCATTCAAGTCTTAGGTCATACAATAGATCATCAATAGCTCAAGCATCCAATACCGAATATTTTATCAAACACTTGGCAGGTGTGTAATGTTAGTATAAAACCATATAATTCAAGAGTGAAATCATGAAAGAAAACTTAAAGTAAATCAATCCACTAACAGTTAGTAATACCCGCATGCAATATACATCAAAAAATCCTTCATCCAATCTCACGATAGATCCTAGCTTCATATCTCAAAACATACTTAAATAGTCACACTTCTATGAAACCCCAACTTAGTTCATAGTCAAATTCATAATAAGACCCATAAGTAAATCAACTTAGAAACATGAAAATTGTGTAAAAAGAAAGCTTGGGCACCACGGGTAAAAGGACCCAATGGCTGAAACCCATATACCTTAACTTTGGACATTTTTCTTGAAGAAGATTTGAATGGAAACTTGAAGCTTGAATGAAATTCTTAGATCTGGAATGAGATTTGGCACTTGAATTTTGAGTGAAATATTTGTCTAAGTGTCTGAGAGAGTATTGGGGAATGTCTTTGCTGATATGGTGTTGAAATATGGATACATATAGGTGTTTTTATGCATAGTAGGGCTTAGGCCCAAGACACCAAGCCATGGATCAAGATTAAAAACTAGCACGAAATAACATTGGTCTGTGACGACTGCGCGTCGTGGTACCATCGCAGATCAACACTGGAATTTGAAAATTTTGGTATCTCAACTTTTGATATAGTTGCTCTAAAATCAGGGTTAAACCCATCTCTCACTCAATTTTGCCCCTTGAACAAGAATATGAAGCCGAATTTTCAATATCACGCATGGATTTTGAGATATATAGAAATTACAATTATAGGCATTTCCGAGGCACATTTTCGGGCCCTTTTTGGGGTCATTTCAATATCGCCCCCTTGGAAACATTTGTCCCCGAATATCGCAGAAACATATATAAGATAAGTAAGCAATACAATATTATCCCACACAAGAATACAACTATGTAGTTAAATATTATTTTAAAAATCTCAACATAAGTGTCCAAATCACCATGAACTTGTCAACATAAACATGAATGCATCCAAATAACATAGGGACTGAAACATAAGACTTGAAATCACATAAGGGACATAAAATTCGGACCTTAGTCTTGATTAGAATGGAAAAGATCCATATCACTTTTGCATGTCCGCCTCGGCTTCCCATGTGGCACTTTCGACTTATTGATTCATCCAAAGGACCTTAACGAAAGCCACATCTTTGTTCCTCAACCTCTTCACTTGTCCATCCAAGATCTCTATTAGAACCTCTTCATTAGTCAAGTTGTCTTCAACAATATCCACAACATCCAATGGGACAATAACATTCAGGTCACCCACACACTTCCTCAACATGGCTATATGAAATATCGAATGAACATGTCCATTTTGCTAGGCAACTGCAACTCATAGTCTACCTTACCAATACTCCTCAACACCCTATAAGGACCCACATATCTTGGACTCAAGTTACCATTTTAATCGAAACGAACAATATCCTTCATGCGCCATACCTTCAAATAGACCCAATCACCGACCTTAAATTCAAGATCCCTTCTCCTCACATCGGCAAAGGACTTTTGACGACTTTAAGATTTTTTCAACCATTACCTAATCAACCTTACCTTCTCCATAGATGCCATGGCCAGATCTAGACCTAACAATTCCATTCCCCCTACCTCAAATCATCTAATTGGGGACCTACAACGTCTACCATAGAGGGCCTTAAAAGGAGCCATACCAATGCTAGAATGATATATATTATTATAAGCAATCTCAATCAATTAAAGATGATCATCTAAACTATCTTAAACTCCAAAACACAAGCTCTCAAGATATCCTCAAAGTTTGGATAGTTCTTTCGACTTTGCCATCCGTTTGAGGGTGAAAGGTCGTACTATGCTTAACCTTGGTTCCAAGACCTCTTTGGAAAGACCTCCAAAAGTGTGAAGTGAATTGAGCACCACGATCTAATATAATAGTCAAGGGTACCCCATGCAATCTAACCAACTCATGAATGTACAACTTAGCATAATCTTCAGCATCATGTGTAGTCTTAACCGGTAGGAAATGATCCGACTTTGTCATTCTATCAACCACAACCCAAATGTAATTAGAACCCTTTCTAGTCTTGGGAAGCCCAACCACAAAATCTATGTTAATTTCTTCTCACTTCCAAGTGGGAATCTCTATATCTTGGGTTAGGCCACCGGACCTTTGATGTTTATCTTTGACTTGTTGGCAACTATGACAACTGGGTACAAATTTGGCAATGTCTTTCTTCATACCTCCCCACCAAAACGCATCCCTCAAATCTCTATACATCTTTGAAAAATTGAGGTGAATAGAATAGGGAGAATTATGAGCCTCATCAAGAATCTTCTCTCTCAAGCCATTAATATTAGGCATACATAACCTCCCTTGTACCTAAAGGCACCATCTTCCCCTTGGGAGAAAACCTCCACATTGCCATCTCTCACCAAGGCCTTCAATTCTAACAAGGAGCGGTTAAGATCTTGCTTTGCTTTTACCTTATCAAACAAGGAATATTTTGAACCATCAACAACCATAATACCACAATTATCAACCTCTTCAAACCTGACCACTAAACTAGCCAACCGATGGACCTCTCTAGCCACCTTTTTGCCCCATCATCAATATGAGCTAGGCTACCCATAGACACCCTACTCAAAGCATTGGCCACAATATTAGCCTTACAGAGGTGATAATGCACACTCATATCATAATCCTTAAGAAGCTCTATCCACCTTCATTGCCTCAAGTTGAGTTCTTTTTTAGTGAACATATATTGGAGACTCTTATGATCGGTAAACACCTCAACATGCACCCTGTATAAATAATGACGCCAAATTTTCAAAGAAAAAACCATGGCAGCCAATTCAAGATCATGGGAAGGATAATTCTTTTCATGAACCTTGAGTTGTCTAGAAGTATAGGCTATTACCTTACATTTTGCATCAAAACACAACCCAAACCTATTCGTGAGGCATCACATACATAAAAAACCCTTCAAACCCTTCCGGTAGTGACAAGATAGGAGCGGGCACATGCTTATCCTTCAAGGTTTAGAAACTCTTTTCACATTCATCGGTCCACACAAACTTAGCCTTCTTTTGGGTCAACTTAGTCATAGGAGAAGGAATAGAAGAGAACCCAATCACAAACCTCCGATAGTAACTCGCTAAGCCCAAGAAGCTTCTAATGTTTGATGGAGTCAAGGGTCTAGGCCAATTTCTAATCACTTTCGTCTCTTTAGTATCCACTTTAATACAATCCCCTGACAACACATCACCTATTAAGGCAGCCTCCTTCAACCAAAATTACATACTTAGAATGCAACTTCTCTTCCCACAATTTTTATAACACTACTCTCAAATGAGCCACATGGTTCTCCTTATTATGGGAATTGATCAAAATATCATTGATGCAAATGACCACAAGCAAATCAAGGTAGGGTTTAAAGACCCTATTCATAAGATCCATGAAGATAGCTGGTGCATTGGTCAACCCAAAAGACATACCCACAAATTCATAGTGGCCATATCTAGTCTGGAAGGCCATCTTGGGAATGTCACACTCCCTCACTTTCCCTTGATGATACCTAGATCGAAGATCAATCTTAGAGAAGTGATAGCCCTTTGATGTTGGTCAAACAAATTATCAATCCTTGGTAGGGGATACTTATTCTTGATGGTGACTCTATTAAGTTGCCGGTAGTAAATACACATTCTAAGGGACCCATCTTTCTTTTTCACAAACAACACGGGTGCACCCTAAGGTGATTGTCTAGGCCTAATAAATCCGTTCTCCAACAAATGCCTCAATTGTTCTTTCAACTCTTTAACTCCACTGGGGCCATACGATAAAGGGGAATATAAATAGGTTGAGTATCGAGAAGGAGGTCTTACCAAAATCTATTTCCTTTTTAGGAGGAACATTGGGAAGGTCATTTAGGAAGATATCAGGAAACTCATTTACCACCAGAAACGCCTCTATAGGAAGGACTTGGGTCTTAACATCCCTAACCCTCACAAGATGATAGGGATATAATCTAGAGATTAACTTTTGGGCTTTAATGCAAGAGATAAATCTACCCTTGACCACCACATCATCACTCTTCCACTCAAGGATGTGTTCATTTGGGAATTGAAATTTGACCTTACGGGTTCTACAATCAATAGAGGTATAATATGCATGCAATCAATCCATCCCAAAAATGACATCAAAATCCACCATATCCAACTCAACAAGATCACAAGGAAATATTTTATGCAAGATGCAAACGGGATAATTTCTGTAGACCTTTCTAGCAACAATAGATGTACCAATGAGAGTAGGCACCTCATAAGACTCACACAACAATTCGGGCTCAAGATGAAATTTTTGGGCAACAAAAAGAGTAACGAAAGAAAGAGTGGCAGCCGGGTTTATCAATGTATACACATCAAAATCAATGACTTTTAACATACCGGTGATGACATCGGGTACCTCATCTAGCCCTTGCGTACCTTGGAGAGAGTAGAGCCGATTGTATCTTGAGGCTCCACCTTGTTGGCCTCCTCTCCCTAAAGGAACCGCATTAACACCCTAACCCTGTGGATAAACATCTTTACCCTTGTTTTGATTCTGATGTGACCTACTTCCCCACAACTATAACAAGCATTAGCGTCCCTCAAGAATGGCCATCATGGCCTCTACCACATCCTGGGCCCATAGGTCTAGGCACTACATCACCACCTCCTTGGGGCCTTGGGTAGTCATCAGCTAATCACCCACTAGGAACATGAGAAGACTGTTGGCCTTGGTGAGATTGGCAACCCTTGGGAGCTTGGAACTTATCCTCAAAACGAGCCCTCTTGGCCTCATTACTCCTCCTCTTTCTCAACTTCTCCCCCTCCAATTGTTCGACATAGGTTATAAGGCGGGATAAGTCCATGTCGCCTATCAACATGGTGACATGACATTCTTCATTCACCAAATCAGATACACCCATCATAAACTTATTCATCCTAGGCCTCAGGTCGATAACCAATTGTGGGGCATATTTAGAGAGTTGGTTGAACTTGAGGGCATACTCCCTTACACTCATAGATCCTTGCTTCAAATTCATGAATTCCATCATTTTGGCCTCCTTAAGCTTAAGAGGGAAGAATTGATTGAGAAATACCGCCTTAAACCCCTCCTATAGAACCACATTATTGTTCCCCTTCTCCTCCTTCCATTGAGTATATACCATATTTGAGCCACTCCCTTGAGTTGGTATGCCACCAACTTCGCCTTCTCCTCCTACCCAAAACCCATAGTAGCCACCACTTTGTACACCTCATCAATAAATTCTTGAGTATCTCATCCACTTAGACCCATAGAACTCCGGTAGGTTCATCCTCATAATGTCCCTCACCCGAGATGCCAGTGTAGGAGCATGAGGAGCTTGGGCCCCTTGATTAACTTGATTAGCCACAGGTTGAGCTAGCAAGCTGAGAGCATCCCGAAGCTCTCCATGAGCTAGTTGCTCCTTGGGTGTGCGGACTCATCTTCCTCTTATGTTAGGCATGATCTAAAATGGCAAAGAACATTAGTTAGAGGGAAACCCTACCTAACTTCAATAGCATGACATAGATCATGAAAAAGGGGAACATTTCCTAAAATGACTCATAGTGCTCTCATACCTAGTTGTCACGACCCAACCATAAGTAAGACTCTAATAAAGGTGGTGTGTTGGATGCCAAGGGCCATTAACAACATAGTGCTCTCATACCTAGTTGTCACGACCCAAGCCTAGGGCCTAGACGTGACACAGTGAATGGGGAACCCAATCAAGCCTCTTAACATATCATCACACATCCTTGATCGCAGAAGCAATTAAACAACAACGAGAGAATAGAAATAAAGGCAAAGGGACTAAGGGAAGTCCTTCATAATACAAACCATCAAAGAGTCAATTGTCAAGAATAATACATAACTTATCCCACAACACCTCTAAAATTAATTAAGCAAGGGCCAAGACAACATTCCGGACTCATACTCATATTCAAAAGCATACAAATAGGTAAGGAGAGTCTTTATATGACATAAGCACAAGAGATATCATCCCCAAAGTTGAGGACTCACTAAACTTTCTTTGAGAAAATAGTAATAGACACGAGGAAGATGAGGATGATCATGAGGGGCTCCAGTTCCTACATGGTAATATCATTGTCACGACCCGATCCAGGGGTCGTGACGGGTGCCGATTGGGCACCCAAACAATACCAAACCAAATTCCCAATTGTATTAGCTAAGGATTCTACCAAAATTTTGGCAGAGTTTCCTCTGTTTTACTGACTACCCAAACCTGCAAATAGAAATCCCAGCATGCCACAAACATTCATACATATATATATACATAAATGGGCTGACAAGGTCACCGCTGCGGTAGAACCATCCAACAAAAATATTATACATACGTAATCATATTGCACGAGATACCCCATACCTACATGTATCCATAGAGCTATATACATACAAACAGAATCGTAAGACGGGACAGGGCCCCGTCGTACCCTCGAATAT
>JAOTQR010030450.1:0-16226 GCA_025774065.1 Solanum ossicruentum | reverse complement strand
TAGACTATGTAAATTATAGTGTGGTCATGTCTCGTACTTTCGACACTGTGGCCCCAACGGCCTAGTCACATGCATTTACTCATGACTGTATCACTTTTCACTTGCATAAAGGCATGTTAAATTATAGAAATCTATTATAAAAAGTATAGAAAGTGCATAGATATAGGTTGGTTCTCCCGAGCCTTATCGGCAATGGGTCCGGTCCACCCTAACGGGACTTGGGGCATGACAATGAGGCATCTTTTTGGAGAGCGAGAGTTGTTTGTGTACCCATTTTTAATCTTTTTTTTTTAGTTTCTTACTTATGTTCATGGGTTCCTCTTCTTGGTGAGGGCACATGATCATCCAAGATCAGTAACTGGACAAACTAATAAACATTCTGCATAAGTCCACATATATATATGAGTGCATGGATTGAGTAAATTCTGCAAAGGGCACTGAAAGTTATTCACCATGGTTCAAAGAGTTTGGTTGCATGATGTTTGTTGTACATATTACCATAGGGAGTCTCATGCATGTGTCTTGATTTTCCCTAGGACGGACAAAACTCTAAGTGTGGGGTGGTGATCTTAGGCGTCTTTATGCACCTAAGTAGCCAAATATTCCCATAAATAGAGACAAGTCAGAGGGTAAATTCAAGAGTGTAGGTGTTGCAGTATATTTTTCTCTTATTTTGCTAACACAGGGGCTGAGTGCGCCATTTTTGTGTTTTGCAGATTTAACTGTGAAAGTCCAGAGTTAAACTCGAATTTGGAAGGAAGAACATAGTTCGGGATTCGGAAGATAGAAGTTAGTAGAAGCAGCACAAGGACCAAAGTCCATGTGACAGACTTGGGATGAAGTAGTGGAAGCTGAAAAATGCAGAAAAAGGAACGAAGCTAAAAAATGTACAATGCCTGCATCGTCGGACCTATGCAAAAGATGTGTAAAGTGCCCAGACAGCAAAATAAGCGAAAACCTAGTATGCGCCAGGGGTCCAAATTGTGGACCTAAGGACAAGATGCAAAGAAGTTGAGTTATGGGATTTTTAATATTATTCTATCATAGACTTTAGGTTTACATTCTTTTTTTAATGCAAGAAACTCAATAGAGACGATGGAGAACCTTTTTCTCAGAGTATTTTTGTTAGTTTAATCTTTATTCTTTGGGTTTTAATGTTTTAGATATCATTCATGGTGTATTTCACGACTATGAGTGGGCAAGTCTTCATATTCTGGAGTTGTAGCCACAAACAACGTGTAGTTCTTAACTTTTAATATCTATGAATGAGTTCTTTTGATTATTTCTATGTTATTTTTATCTATACTTCTGAGTCTATCCAACTAGGTAGTACATTATTTGTTCACTCTGGATTCGAGAGATATTGGAGTGAATAAAATGAAGTAGTATAGGGAGCTTGTTCGACTAGGAAAGTAGGTTGATTCGTGTAAGGGAAACCTGTGATAACTACCCTTACACCTTGCTCAGTTTATAATATGGGAAGATAACATTAATGCATTTTTATTGATTTGTCTATCCCCTCTCAATGATATAGTTAGGCAGTCAATAACGGTAGGCCAGCAAGGTATGCAACCTTGTTCAGGTAATTTAAACCCCATGAATTTGTAATTAGGAACCTAGACATAGATAGACACTGTTAAGACTAAACAGAGTCGTAAAGGCTACAATCCTAGAATTGCTCGTTAGTTGATATCTTGTCAGTAAAATTCAGATTAGTTTAGAAGAAATTCGTTCTTTACAAATATTTCTCTTATATCCATAACTCTTGTTACCAAAAGCACCATAAACATGACAACTGAGATCGGTTACTGATTTCACTCAAATCCCTTGGGTTCAATAACTTGGCAATTTAATTAGGGCCACTATATTACTAGTGAGACCACATAACTTGCGTGTGCTGGGGAGCAACATTTTTCAAGTTACCTAAAATGTGGAAGGAATAATGATATCAGACGCCTGAAGGATTCGAATGCTTGCTATGGCTGTGGCAAGATAAGCCACAAGGTTGTTGATTGTCCATATGCTCAAAGGAAAGGCAATGGTGATCGTCCTCGAGGACATAATGCTCATGAAACTCAAAGGGCACAAGGTGGTGTGAAGGGTGGAAGTGCTACTATTCCCAAGTATCAAGGCAAAGGTATTGGTGTTCAAGCTTCTCCCACATGCTACCAGTGCTGAAGGTACTATTTGGGAGATTGCTTGGCCAGTTCAAGTGCATGTTTTGGGTGTGGCGCAAAGGATCATAAGTTGAGGCACTATCCACGGATTACTAGAAATTAAGAGGATGGTCATTGATGATCTCAACCATACCCCTCTAAGGGTCGCTAGACCTAGCATGGTATTTCACCGTTGTGTTAATGGTTTTTAATTATGATGTGTATACTTTGTTAGATTCGGGTGCTACTCTTTCTTTCATTACCCTTTTTTTGCCAATTAGTTTCATGTGTCTCCCAAATTGTTGTGTGAACCTTATGAAGTGTCTACCCTTATTGGTGAGTCCATTATTACTAGAACAGTCTATAGGGATTGTCCCGTGTCCATATTACATAAAGTCTTGTCTTGTGATTTTGTTGAACTTGACATGGTGGATTTTGACATTATTCTTATGATGGATTGTTGGTTACATGCATATCATTCCATTGATTGTAGAACTTGTAAAGTTAGATTCCAATTTTCTAATGGGCTAGTCCTTGAGTGTGAAAGTCGTAATGTAGTGGTTAAGCGTAGATTCATTTCTTGTCTTAAAGAATAGAAATTGATTTATAAGGGTTGCATTTATCATCATGTAAGGGTTAGGGATGTTGAGTCTAAAGTCCTTCCCATTGAGTTTGTTCTAGTGGTTAATGAGATTCTTGATGTCTTTCCCGATGAGCTTCCTGGTGTTCCACCTAAAAAGGAAATAGACTTTGGTATAGAACTCCTCCCCGATACACAACCCATTTCCATTCCCCCTTACCGTATGGTCCGGTCGGAGTTGAAGGAACAATTGAGAGATTTATTGGAGAAGGGTTTCATAAGGCCTAGCCAGTCACCTTGGGGTGCACTAATGTGGTTTGTAAAGAAAAAGGATGGTTCCTTTAGAATCTTCATCGATTACCTGCAACTTAATAGAGTCATCATAAAGAACAAATATCCATTACAAAGGATAGATAACCTATTTGATCAATTACAAGAGGCTAGTTATTTTTCTAAGTGATTTTCAATCTGAATACCACCAAGCGAGGGTAAGAGAGTGTGATATTTCCAAGACCACTTTTTGGACTAGGTTTGAGCATTTTGAATTTGTGGTAATGTGTTTTGGCTTGACTAATGCACCGAAAATAATTATGGATCTCATCAATAGGGTCTTTATACCCTACCTTGACATGTTTGTGGTGGTCTTCATAGGTGACATATTGATTTATTCCCAGAGTGAACAAGAGCATGTGAAACAATTTAGGGTGGTGTTACAAATTTTGAGGGATGAGAGGTTGTTTGCTAGGTTTGATAAATGTGAATTTTGGTTGAAATAGGTTGCATTCCTAGAGCTTGCGATCTTGGGTTATGGAATCAAATTGGATCCTGAGAAGGCAGAGGCGATATGTAATTTACGTAGACCCTTGACTCCAACGGATATTAGGAGTTTCTTGGGATTGGCAATGTACTACTGGAGGTTTGTGAATGGTTTCTCTTCACTTGTTTCCCCTATGACAAAATTGACACAAAGGAAGGAAAAATTTGTTTGGACCAGTGAATGTTAAAGAAGTTTCAAACTTTGAAAGATAAGCTTATCTCTGCTCCTATTTTAGCTTTACTGGAAGGGTGAGAAGGGTTGGTGTTTTATTGTGATGTCTTAAGGATTGGTTTGGGGGTGTGTATTAATGCAAAATGGCAAGGTTAAAACATTTGCTTCTTGGCAACTAAAGGTGCATGAGCGTATTTATCCCACCCATGATCTTGAATTAGCGTTTGTGGTATTTACTTTGAAAATATGACATCATTATTTGTATGGGGTTCATGTAGATGTATTTATCGACCACAAGAGTCTCTAATATGTGTTCGCACAAAAAGATCTTAACTTGAGTCAAAGAAGTTGGTTAGAACTCCTTAAGGATTATGAAATAAGTTTACACTATCACCTAGACAAAGCTAATATTGTGGTTGATGCTCTATGTAGAGTGTCCATGGGTAGTCTAGCTCATATTGATGATGGTAATAAGGAGGTGTCTAATAAAGTACACCAACTAGCTAGATTGGGAGTGAGGTTGGATGAAGTTGAGGGTAGTGGTGCAGTAGTTTTCAATGGCTCCAAATCCTCTTTGGTTTAAGAGGTCAAGTCGAAACAACACCTTGATCCTGCCTTGCTAGAATTGAAAGCTTTGGTGAAAGATAATACGGTAGAGGTTTTATCCCAAGGGGGAGATGGCCTTGCTGGGCCTTGATTTGGTTATGGAGGCTTTGGAGAAGGTGAGGTTGATAAGGGAATGATTAAAGATGGCTCAAAGTAGGAAAAAGTCCTACTCCACTGTGAGGAGAAGAGACCTTGAGTTTCATGTTGATGATTGGATTACTTGAAGATCTCACCTTGAAGTGTGTGGTTTGGTTTGGCAAAAAAAGGAAATTGTGCCCAAGGTTTATGGGGCCCTATAGGTTTTTAACGAGAACTGGTGAGGTTGCCTATGAGTTGTAGTTGCCTATAGATGTGAGTATGGTTCATCAGGTCTTTCATGTGTCTATGTTGAGGAAATGTGCTGGTGACCTAAGTACTATTGTACCCTTAGAGGTTGTGGGTATTGTGGAGCATAACTTGACCTATGAGGAGGTCCCGGTGAAAATATTGGATTGGCAAGTGAAAATGTTAAGAAACAAAGATGTGACATCCGTCAAAGTCCTTTGGAGGAATCATCAAGTTGAAAATGCCACTTGGGAAGCCGAAGTGGATATTAGGAAGCGATATCCATACCTCTTTCTTTCTATTCAAGATGAAGGTAACAATTTAAGTCCCATCTATGATTTCAAGTCTTGAGTTTCAACCCTCATGTGATTTTTGCATGCATACATGTTCATGGTAACAAGTTTATGGTGATTTTAAATGTATATGTTTGAAACTTTTTGTAAATGATGTTTAAATGCATTTATTGCATTCATATCGGGCTGAAAGTCTTCTAATTACAACTCCTACTATGTTTCTTTGACATTTGGCGATGAATATTTCCAAACGGGAGATATTATAACACCCTTAATGTGCTTTGCAAATGCCCTATATCGTAATTCTTGCATATCTCAAAATTCTTGATGATTTTAGAAAATCCAATGTCATATTCTTATGCAGGGGCTAAATTGTGTAGGAAAAGAGTGGCCCTTGATTTTTAGATGACCTATAGCAAAAAATTATTTTCACAACGGGTACCAAAAGGTAAAGATTCGCGACCAGTCCACTTCGCACCTTGGACGCGGACTAGTGAAATCCCTTGTCCGCAATTGGTATGGTTCGCGCCCTTGTTGTAGACTAGTGCAATATTTTTCTTAATTTCCAATTTTGGTCAAGGGTATTTGGATAATAATATATATGGAAATAACCTAATTTTCCACCATTTTTCAAGTTCAAGAACACTCAAAACCCTCCCAAAAACCCTCTTAAATTCTCTCCAAAAACATCACCCAATCCCCCATTCAATTTCAAAAATCTCAAATGCACATTTGGAATTTCAAGAATCCAAGTCAAGCTTTAAGTCTTCCCCAAATATTTCTTCAAGAATTCCAAAGTTTAGTTATGTGGGTTTGATTGTGGGAACCTTCCTTCCCATAAGCCCAACTATTCCTCTTCTCCTAATATATGAAGTTTATGAGTTTTGATGGTTAGTTTTGAACTCTTGAATATGACAGTACTACAATGAAATCTGTTATGGTTTATAATTGTGATTATCATGAAGTAAAATGTTATGTGGTATTTATGGATGATTAATTTAGGGGTATTTATGAACTCTTTTTTATGATGATATTATTATTCATTATACATATGTCCTCTATATGGTTTTTACAAGAAATGATATTTTATGTAAAAATGTTGTTGGAGTTTGATAGTTTGATGGATTTTATGATATTCAAGTTATGTTCTCTATGATGCTCCGAAAAGTTATGAAGGAACTTATGTGTTTAGTTGGTTTTCATGATATTTAAACAAAGATTTTTGCTTGGTAAGATGGGTTTCATGCTTCCATGTCCATATTTTGAAAGATGATATTTATTATCATGTGGGTTGATTAAGAATGATTTGAACTAATTATTTTCCCTATATATCTTGAAATATGTTACGTTCTTAAAATATGAGGGTTTTAATACAATATTAGTTGGTTGATTGGAATGACTTGAAATGAATTGATCTTACTTCTCTCTTGTCTCTTAATCTTGAAATGCATGATTTTAAGTACATGTGCATATGCCCATCATGTGTATGACTAAATTACTTGACAAGGATTCTTAATGTTGATGAGAGATCATTGTATGAATTTACATGAAAAGTATTCTCGTGTTGTTGAAGGGCTATTTACGATTTACAAGTCAAGTGTTTTCGTGATAATTATGGGCTTCCAATCATGTATTAAATCCATGAAAAGTATCTATAATTTAAAAGTGACGAGTTGAGCCCATACTCTATAATTTTACCCTCTTATGTGTCAATTATGTCTAATTGAGGGGTCAAACAGGACTACTATTTTACCCTCATGTTCAAGTTACGCTCACTAGTAGGGGTCAAGCATGTTAAATCTCTACCCTCATGTGAAATGCAATATCTACTAGTAAGGATCAAGTTCATGTATTATTTTCTACCCTCTAGCATATGGTCTATGCCTGTGTAGGGGTCAAGTATGTGAATGAGCTACTCATGTCATGTTATCATATCTTCACAAGTTATTCATGTTATGATTAATTCTATGATCATTTCAAGTATTTCGTGGGATTAGACTTAGCACCAATTGATGCTTAAGGTGGGGGCTTGATTCAAGGGGTCCTTATATGAAGTCTTAGTCTTTAAACTATGTACAACCATAGGATTATATATTTTTCCCTTAAAGGGCTTACTAGTCGATCTATCTAGGTGAAGTTACCCACAAAGTGGGGTCAAGTATAGTTTACCTTGGCAAGTAGACCGCACCTTTCCGAGGGGGTGTCATGCTTCGGAATTCCAAGTAGTAGCTCACTTGGTATTTTATGTCGGTTAAGGCCTTCTCCCACATATATATGTCATATATGCAAGTTGAATGTTTACATACATGTTTTATTACAAGCATTGATCATACATGTCATATTGAGATTATATCCATTGCTTATGATTATGCATCTTGATTATTATAGGTTATGTCTTTGTTGCATTGCACCATCATACTTAGTACATTCTAAGTAATAACACATACTCTATGCCGACATGATATTACCATGTATCGTCCAGAGCTCCTATTAATCATCCTCCTCCACATGGCTAGTTTGGTTTATTTGAAGAAAACTTTTGGGTGAGTCCTTATGTCTTGGGACATTATTTATTTTTTTTTCATGCTATGTTGAGACTTTTACTACTTTTGGACATTTTTTACCTAAGGGTAATCCCGGGAAGTGTCTTGGCTCCTGCTCTATTCTATGTAGAGGTGTTGTTGGATAATATAGTATTCGACGCATATGAGCTTGACTCTTCTTATGCTTTATCATTATGAAAGACTCTCCGTAATACCACTTCCCTTTTAATTTATGTCACTTATTGATGTATATTTTTCTTCCGCAACCAAGGAAAAGGGGAAAGAAATTAGGATTACGAAGTCACTTATGCCTCCTCATAATTGCTCGTCACTTTCAAGTAATTAAAGCAATTATATTTTTGTTGTTGTCGCTTGTTTAACTTGCTGAATAAGGACTAAATATGGATAAAATTATGTGTTTTTCTTGAAAGAAAGTGGACATCATGTTGTGGGTAGAAGAAATTGGATCATTAAATTAGCATTACTGTAAGTTTGTCTTATTAAATTAGTATTACTGTATGTTTGTCTTATTAAATTAGTATGATTGTATGTTTGGGACATTAATTGTTGATGGGTCCTTTTTAGAGTGATCATTATTATGGACCTAGGGTGATAAAGAAAAAGAATGCAGAAAGTAAAGCCAAGAAAGTTCCTGTTACAGTAAAGGAGGCGTTCATGGGTTAATTAATTGATGTAGAAAGATACTAATCGTTGGTAGGTCCTTTTGCTGTTGCATATTGGTTTGGGGCACTTACAGTAAAGGGGTGTTCATGGTTAAATTACTAGATAATAACGACAGGATGAGTAGTGATGAGGGAGATGTAATTAGAAGGTCCTTAAATAGTAGCCATTCCATCTTTTCAAAAGAAAATATGCTTTCGTTTAAAGAAAATTCCAATTGTGTATTGTTGCCTATGCTTAAAGTTATGGATAGTGCATTTTGTTGGGTTTTGAATTTTTTTTTATTGTGATTCAAATTTTGGAGTTTGAAGTAAAAGTATAGCAATATAGATATCTACAAATCGGTGTACTTACAAATATTGTATATTTGATAGATTGGGAACGTTCAGACATCTTACGAAAGGAAAAGAAAAAATCTTAAGGATTCGTGACATGTGTTCGACAATTGAGGCATGTTAAGATTTTAGACTTCGTTGAAGGATGTTTTTCTAATTTAAGGTTTAAAACAATAAAATAGAGAATAGGCAAGGGTGAAAGATAGGGGTCTCGTACAAATGGTGTGATGAGTATTCATTCTTTCTTTTGGTAGGTAGACTACGCGTTGGTACGAGCATCGGTGTTCTAAAGGGAAAGTTTATTACAATAGGATGATAGATTGTAATCCAAGAATGTCAAAGCATGTGCATTAGCTGATGTAGTATAACTTAGTTTCTTTTATGTTGTTGTGTTTCTTTATTGAATCCATATATTTGTGATAGCTGAGGTGATTATATGTTATACTAAAGACTGTGGTACTGTGTTGCGTCACTATCCCCTATATTATTAGCATTATATTGAGCACGTATTGATGTTGTCACGACCCAAGCCCAGGGACTAGACGTGACACGACGAATGAGGAACTCGAATAGACCTCAATCAAGCCTCTTAACATATCATTGCATATCCTTCATTACAAAAGCAATAAGAAATAACAATAAGAGATAGTAAAAAGGGAACACAGGGCTAATGGACATCGTTCACATCATAAAATATCAAAAGAGTCAAAGGGAGCCAAAGCTCAAAGCATCATTACATACTTGTCCAACAACACCTCTAAATATATATCTTAGTGGGGAGGGGGGCAAAACAAACAACCGGGCTCACCCTCATACTAATGACAATAGGTAATCCAAATATACAAGATGTAGTCTAAACATAAGCATGAAAGAAGATAGATATTGTTCCCGGACATGAGGACTCATCAAAAGCTAACTTGATCATTCTGTCTAGGCACGTGGAGGAGAATCAATAGGAGCTCAGATTCCTACATGGAGATATCATGTAGGCATAGAGTATGCGTTAGTACTTCTGAATGTACTAAGATATGTAAGATGCAATGCAACAAGAGATAGGCAACTTAATCGAAATGCATTAATAAGAAATAGATAATCATATAACAATATGACATACGTGAATGATATTTGAAGTAAACACGCTTATATATAGAACATATTACATGTGAAGAAGGTGGACTACCACCCCCCGAGCTAGGCGATTGATGTATACACCCCTCAACATGGTAGCACGGGCTACTACCCCTGAGCTGGGTGATTGAGGTATAAACCCCTTAACATGGTAGCACGGGCCTACCACAACCACCCCACGCACCCGAGCTAGGCGATTGAGGTATATACCCCTCAACATGGTAAGCTTGGGCCAACCACCCCCCAGCTATACAATTGAGGTATATACCCCTCAACATGGTAGAACGAACCTACCGGCCCTCGAGCTAGGTGATTAATCAACTTTCATCTGAGTAGATACATTTTCATGAAAGCAGCATATATATACCATCCTTTCATCATCATAGACTCATTCATAACATAGGTCATGCATTGGATCATTCATAGCTTAAGAATCCAAAATTGGACATTTTATTAAAATTTGGCGGGTACATATGAGGACATATTCAAATCATGCAAAAGGCAAGAGTATAGATCATGAAATAGTAAAATCAATGTATCTCATAATCATGTAAATCAACCCACCAACATCATGGTAAAACCCCATCATGGGTAACTTGTAAATCATTACAAAACTTCACAATAGTTTATAGATTTCATAGCTTGAATCATGTATAGTCTCAATAGACAAAGATCAATTCATAGTATATGCTCAAAATGGGTATTTATGCACAATCAACAATATTTCACAAAACCCCCAACATATTTCATGCTCATATTTCATAATAATAGATACTCATAGGAAATACTACTTTAAATAATGTAATTTTCATAAAAAGGAAGATTAGTCTTCATGGGTGAAAGGAACGATGAATGAAACCCACATACATTAGACCTTGAAGTTCTTGAAATTGAGTTGAGGAAGACTTGAAGCTTGGAATGGGGTCTTGAAATCCACAACTTATTCTTGAGTTTCGTTGAATTCTTATTGGCGTTTGTAGAGGCTCTAGAGAATTTTAGAGTGTATTCCAATTGGGAGGAGTGAATTTGATCTTTAGAAATGGGGTTTAGGTCTTTAGGAAGGGTTAAGATAGTACTGGTATTCCCAAAAGACCAATAGAAATAACTAAACTTATGAAATTCCATTAATGAAACGGAATTTGGCAAAAACCCGTATATACCCTTGCACAGATGAGTTCTACGAAAATGGACATAACTTCTTCATCCGAACTCTAAATAAGGTAAAACCATGTGCATTGAAAGCTAATTCAAAGAGATTTAATTTTCATGGGCCACCCATTTTTTTGTCTGCTAAGAGATATGCCCCTTTAAAGTTGACCCTCCTACCGGTACGTGTGCAAAACTTAGCCAACAGAAATCCCTTTGAACTTGGCTTGATGTAGGGGATCTATGATGGTCTTTACTGCCATGAATAAGCTTGAATTAGATTTGAATGAGATCTTGAAGCTTGAATGAATTTCTTGAGATCCAAAATGTGTTTGGAACATTTGAATTTTGATGAAATACTTGGCGAAGTGCTTGAGAGGGTTTTGGGGAATGTCTATGGGATTGAAAACGACTAGGTATATGTGTTTTTATGCATAGGAAGGATAAGACCCAAGACACAAAGGACTTGGACTAGAACAAGAAAACTGGCAGCAAAAATACATAGAGGCGCAACCCTAGCACGTCGCGCCTGCGGCGCGAAGTCCTCTCTAGAGATTGCCACTTTGGATTATCGAATTTTGATACGATTGCTCTAAAACTCGCGGTTAGACCCATTCCCCTCTCAATTTTTCCCTCATAAAGAATATGAAGTCGGATTTATGATATAATGCATAAATTAGAGATCGATTAAAATTATGATTTCAGGCACTTTCAAGACACATTTTCGGTCACTTTTTGGGGTCGTTTCAATATCTTTCCCTTGGGAACATTCATTCCCAAATGTCAAAGAAACGTATATAAGAAGAGTAATCATGAGGAAATTGGCCCCAACAAGAATGCAACAACACTTTTAAAACACCATTTTTCAAAATCTCAACATAAGTGTCAAAATCAACATGAACTTGTCAACATAAACATGAATGCATGCAAATGATATAGGGGCTGAAACATAAGATTTGGAATCATAAAAGAAAAGGACTTAACGTGTTATCACATGATCGAATAAAATGAAAGGGGTACATATATTGCTTCTCCATGCCCGCTCTGGCTCCCTAAGAGAGACTATCGACTTGACGATTCTTCCAAAGGGGCTTGGCGAATACTACATCCTTCTTAACCAACTTTTCCACCTATCCATCCAATATCACCACCGAGACCTTCTCTTAAGCCAAGCATCCTTCACAACACCCACAACCCAAAGTGTTCTATAGTACTTGAGTCACCAACACATCTCCTCAACTTAGATGTATGAAGAAAAGGACTAACCATATCCATATTCATAGGTAATCCCCATTTGCATGCAACCTTACCTACCTTCCTCAAAACTCTATAAGAACCTACAACCCATAAACTTAATTCTCTTTCTTGCCAAACCGGACCACACCTTACCTGGGGAGAAGGGGAAGGGGACTTCCAAGTGAACCCAATCATCAACACAAGCACACATGGCCTACCTTAGTATCTAATGACACAATCTCTACACTGGGAGAAAACCCTCACTTTAACACCTCTCACCAAGGTCTTCAACTCCAACAAGCTGGGGTCTACGTCTTCCTTTGCTTCTACCTCATCAACCAAGGAAGCTTTTTCAACCACCAACAACCACAATACCACCATAGTCAACCTCTTCCAACCTAACCCTCAATTTAGCCAACTAGTGAATCTCCCTCACCACCTCTTTGTTACCACCATCAATATGAACTAGGTTACATATGAACCCCTACTCAAAGCATCGACCATAACATTAGTCTTACTGGGATGATAATGCACGCTCGTATTATAATCCTTAAGAAGTTCTAACCACCTTCTTTGTCTCGAGCTGAGATCCTTTGGGTGAACACATATTGGGGACTTTTGTGATCAGTAAACATATGAACATATGCAGCATACAAATAATGATATGAAATTTTCAAAGCAAATACCACGGCAGCTAACTCAAGGTCATAGATAGGATAATCCTTCTCATGCATCTCAAATTGTCAAAAAGCATAGGCTATCGCCTTACCATTTTGCTTCACAACCCAAACTAATTCGGGAGGCATCACAACACACAACAAACCCTTCCAACCTTTCCGGTAACGACAAGATAGAAGCTGAGACAAGAATATCCTTCAAGGTTTGGAAACAATTTTCCCACTCCCCAATCCTCAAAAACTTAGCCTTCTTTTGAGTCAACTTAGTCATGCAAGAAGCAATAGAAGAGAACCCATTCACAAACCTCTGGTAGTAACCCACTAAGCCTATGAAGCTCCTAATATTCGATGGGGTCAATGGTCTAGGTCAATTTCTAATCACATCTGCCTTCTCAGCATCTACCTTAACACTATCCCTGGACACTACATGACTAAGAAAGGCAACCTCCTACAACCAAAAGTCACACCTATCAAACTTAGCATACAACTTTTCTTTCCCAAGAATTACAACACTAACCACAAATGGTTCAGAAGCTCTAAATAATCAATACTTCATCATTAAAGTCCGCCACAAACTTGCCAAGGTAGGGTTTTAAGACCCTATTCATGAAACACATAAACATAGCCGGTGCATAAGTCAACTAATCAACTCCTCTATGACTCAAAATGCTTATTCCTAGCCCAAAAGGGCACCTAGGGATATCACCTACCCTCGTCCTCACTTGGGGACAAAACCCGAACTGAAAATCAATTTTTAAGAAGTGACTAACCCATTAAAGTTGGTCAAGTAGATCGTAAATCCTTGGGAGAAGGTACTTATTCTTTATGGTGAACCTAATAAGTTGCTGGCAATCAATACACTTTCTAAGGGAATGAATCTTCTCCCATGAAAACAACACTGGGAAGCTCCCTAGGAACGACATCAAGGAACTCATTTATCATCGGAACAACTCAATAGAAATAACTTAGGTCCAACACCCCCTAACTTTTATAAGATGACAAATGTCACCCTTAACGACCAATTGCACCTCAAGACAAAGAATGAACTTACCTCTTCACTACCACTCAGTAACAGGTTATTAGGGAATTTAAATCTAACTCTACGGGTCCTACAATCAATGGGAACACAATATTCATGTAAGCAATCCATCCCAAGAATGACCTCAAAATCTACCACATCTAATTTAATAAAATCACAAGGAAAGACCTAAATGCAACATGACCACGGATAATTTTTAAAGACCTTTCTAGCAATAATAGACTCACCAATGGGGCAGATACCAATGAGTTCACACAACAACTTGGGACACACATGAAGACCATGAGAAAAAAATAGGATAATGAAAGAGATAGTGGCACCCAGACCCATCAGTGCACACACATCAAAGTCAATAGAAAACTTCAACAAACCGATAACAACATTGGGCACCACCTCTACTCCTTGAGCCTCTTGATCAACATGGCCACCTTGTTCTTAAGGTTGCCCACTTTACACCTTTTTCAAGCATGAAGACAATTAATAACCTTGTGACCCATTTCACAACATTCGAAGAAAGCACTAGAGTTCTCCCAACATGGGCCACCGTGGTTCTTCCTACACGTAGGACACTTGGGCTTAGGGCCTCCACCATTACCACCTTCACCCTTGAGGCATTTACTAGGATAATCATTTACCTTATGACCCATATCCCCACAACGATAACAAACATCCATACCCTTCAAGCATGGGCCATCATGGTATCTACCGCATCTTGACCACCTAGCATAAGCTACTACACCGCCCTACCTTTGGGACTTTGGAACTTTCCTTCAAAACGGGCCTTCTTGGCCTCCTTCCCCTTTCTTTGCCTCATCTTACCACTTGAAGTCTCGGGGAAACTCACTTGTTGATTGAGGTGAGTCTTCAATTTTGTCGTTGCTTTGGCCAATATCCATAGAATATTGTGAACCTCTGCATTTGATATATCACCATCCTGAGTAGCTTAACTCATATTTTGAAATGCATTTGTTGAAATAAGAAATAAGCCTTAGGGGACTTAACTCTATCGCACGACATAGATCAAAAGAAGGGAAACATTTCCTAAAATGCCTTATAGCCTCACTATAATAGTCATGGCGTACTTCACAACCATGAATAAGACTCTAATCGACATGGTGTATTGGACTTCGAGGAACATTAATAACCCAGTGCTCTGATACTATGTTTGTCATGATTTAAGCCTAGGGCCTAGACGTGACATGGTGAATGGGGAACTCGAAGGGACCCCAATCAAGTCTCTTAACATATCATTACATATCCTTGGTCGAGGAAGTAATAAAAAAAATAATAAAAGATAGTAAAATGGGAATAGGGGGCTAAGGGATATCTTTCACATCATAAAACACCAAAAGAGTCAAAGGGAATCAAAACGCATTACATCATTACATACTTGTCCAACAACACCTCTAAACATACAAATAACTTGGCTCACCCTTATAATAATGACAATAGGTAATCCAAATATACAAGATGTAGTCTAAACATACTCATGAAAGAAGATAGACATTGTCCCCGGACATGAGGACTCACCAAAAGCAAACTTGATCAATCGGTCTAGCCACATGGAGGAAAATCAATAGGAGCTCAGGTTCCTACAAAGGTGATATCATGTAGTCACAAAGTATGCATTAGTACTTTTGAATGTACTAAGTATTTAGGATACATGCAATAAGAGATAGGCAACATAATCGAAATGCATTACTAAGCAATAGATGATCATATAATAATATGGCATGCATAAATGATTTTTGAAGTAAACATGCTAATATAAGGAACATATTACATGTGAATAAGGTAACCATAATTAGATAACCAAGGCCTACTACCTTCTTAGTAAGCTAATTGAGGTACATACCCCACAGCATGGTAGCATAGGTCTACCACCCCCTGAGCTAGGTGATTGAGCTATATACCCCTCAATATGATAGCACGGTCCTACCACCACCCCTGAGTTAGGTGATTGAGATATATACCCCTAAACATGGTCGTATGGGCCTACCACCCCTCCCCTCAAGCTAGGCGATCGAGGTATATACCCCTCAACATGGTAGCATGGGCCTACCACCCCCAACTAGGCGATCGAGGTATATACCCCTCAACATGATAGCACACGCCTACCACCCCCTGAACTAGGCGATTAATCAACTTTCATCCGAGTAGATTCATTTTTATGAGAGCAACACATATATACCTTCCTTTCATTATCATAGTGTCATTCATAACATAGGTCATGCATTGGATCATTCATAGCTCAAGAATCCAAAATCGGATATTTTATCAAAAACTTGGTGGTTACATATGAGGACATGTTCAAATCTTGCAAAATGTAAGAGCATAGATCATGAAATAGTGAAATCAATGCATCTCATAATTATGAAAATCATCCCACCAATATCATGGTAAAATCTCATCATGGGTAACTTGTAAATCATATCAAAACTTCACAATAGTTCATAGATTTCATAGCTTGAATAATGTATAGTCTCAATAGACA
>JAOTQR010030409.1:0-16229 GCA_025774065.1 Solanum ossicruentum | reverse complement strand
AAGCATTTGGCACCCTGCAACTGATCAAATAAATCATCAATCCTGGGGAGGGGGTATTTATTCTTAATTGTCACCCTGTTCAATTGTCGATAGTCAATACATATTCTCAAGCTGCCATCCTTTTTGCATACAAATAACACTAGTGCACCCCAAGGAGACATACTAGGTCTTATAAAACCCTTTCAATTGCTCCTTTAATTCACGCAACTTCGCTGGGGCCATTCTATATGGAGGGATAGAAATGGGTTGAGTTCCTAGAAGTAAGTCAATACCAAAATCTATTTCTCGTTCAGGAGGGAAGCCTGGAAGTTCAACAGGGAACACATCAATAAATTCATTCACCACTGGAACTGATTGAAGAGTTGGCGATTCTGCCTCCATATCCCTTACTCCAACTAAATGACATATGTACCCCTTAGATATCATTTTTTTGGCCTTAAGATAAGAGATAAACTTCCCCTTTGGTGCCTTAACATTGCCTTCCCATTCAAGAACTACCTCATTTGGAAAATGGAAGTACACTTTCTTAGTTCAGCAATCCACGAAGGCAAAACAAGACGATAGCCAATCGATACCCATAATAACATCAAATTCCACCATTTCTAACACAATAAGATCAACAAATGTGTCACGATCACGAACAATTATGACACAACCATAATAAACCCTTCTAGCCATAATAAATTCACCGGTTGGTGTAGACACTTGAAATGGTTTATTCAATAATTTAGGTGTTCTCTTAAGCTTCAGAGCAACTAGTGGGGTGATGTATGATATTGTAGAACCATGGTCAATTAATGCATATACATTATGAAAGGATATGGACAATGTACCTATGACCACATCAGGTGAAGCTTCCAAATTTTGCCAACTCCCCAAAGCATAAGTGCGATTCTGGATCCCGCTAGAGCTAGATGCTCCTCTCTCACCTCTACCATGACCCATAGGTGCTTGTTGACCCCTACTTAATGGAGGAACTGTTGATGACGATGTAACAGCTGAACTTGAAGATTGTGCTATATCACCCATGCGCCTCCTTGGGTAATCTCTCATCATATACTCTGGCGCACCATACCAATAACAAACATCTGTCCTAAAATGACATATACTTGGATGACTTCTTCCACACTACTTACAGGGTCGCCTAGGATTCATTAACTGGCCTGCTGATCCTCCTATTGTTCGTGAACCTTATCCCTCACTTAATTGACTAAACTAATTACTTCTAGACCCTTGAATCTGTATTGGAGCACTGACTGCAGAATAGGAGAATGTTGGCCTAGGCAGTCAGTTAGAAAATCGAGGCCTAAACTCACTTTGGGATGGTGTAAACTGCCCTGAAATCTGCTCCTCTTGGACTGTGCCCGTTCTAACTCCTGTGTCCTTCTCCTTTGCCTTTGACCCTCCAATTTCTATGCAAAAGCTTGCATTCTCTCTATATCCATATCTTTATTCAATGCAGCAATTGTACAATCTCTGACTAGATACGTATCTAATCTATCCACATATCGATGAACTATGTCTTCCATAGTAGCAACTACGGTAGGAGCATACCTGGATAGAGAATTAAATTGCAGACTATACTCTCTCACGTTCATATTTCCCTGGTGGAGGTTCAAGAACTGGTCTGCACGGGCCTCTCGGATCTCTAATGGCAAATAATGATCAAGAAAGGCCTCTTTGAACTCTTTCCAAGTGGTTGGATGAGCATCTATATCTTTGGATTGCTTCCAAGTTTTATACGACAATACAGCCACACCCTTCAACCTGTATGTCGCTAACTTAACAACTTCTGTACCACTCACATGCATGACATCTAAAGTGCACTGAATCTGATCAATAAAGTTTTGGGGATCTTCATTAGGATCAAACCCAGTGAAGGCTGGAGTGTCCAAATTAAGGAAATCACGTATCCTCATGCCAGCTGTCCTATTTGCACCACATGTACCCACAATTGGACCTTCCTATTGTTGGCTTTGCCCAGCAACTATGCGAGTAAGTAGTTGAACTGCATTTCTCAAATCCTGCACTGTAGCATCAATAGGTGGTTCTGGGGGAACTTCATTATTTTCGAGTTCATCAGGAGCTGGAGGGGTTAGAGATGTCTATGAAAGAGACTCATCTTGATCCTCATTTCGTTGTCTCACATAACTAGGCGAACCAGCCACCACTTCTACTGCCTTTCCTTTACCTTTGCTATTCCTGGTTTCTGGCATACTTGCTAGCTGCACAAAACAATTTAGGAATTAGACATAACTCACCTAGCCCTATGGAACGATCTAAAGAATGAAAGGAAAGTAACAACTCTTAAATGCCACATAGCCTCCTGCTTATAAATGTGGGGCACAACACATCGATAAACAAGACTCTACATAGACACGGCTTTGTAGACTCGGATAACCCGCTCTGATACCACTTCTGTCACGCCCCAAGTCCCGTCAGGGAGGACCGGCACCCGTCGTCGATAAGGCTCGGGAGAACCAACTTGTACCTATGCACTTTCTATACATTTTATAAAGAATTGTATATTCAACATGTCTTTATGCAAGTAAACAGTGACACATGCCCAAAAGAAAATGCATATGACTAGGCCGTTGGGGCCATGTTGTCGAAAGTACAAAACATGACCACACTTTAATTTACATAGTCTACAAAGCCTCTAAATAAGAGAGTATCTATTAAGGTTCGGGACAAGCCCCGCCTCAACTCACTGCATAAAACAAACATATAAACTTTAGACACACACAAAGCTCCGGAGCAACCTGGAGCTGGCTAACAACAGCTGAATGTCATGGACTTTACTGGGAAGATCTACTAGCACCTGTACTTGCAGCATGAACTGCAGGTCCCCCAAGAGGGACATTAATACAAGATAATATACTGAGTTTGTAAGGCATGAAATACTGTATATGAAGTAACAACGTCAAATGAAACCATGCACAGGTGTGGAATAAGAGACCACCTTTATATATACTTTGGGATTGTATACTATATGTTCTTTATATTATTTTACCTTTACTGTAAAATCTGTGCACATCATAAACTGTAAATGACCAACTGATCAGTGGCAAACTACATCAGGATTGTCCCTGGCTAGGTTATTCCTCAACCCCTCGGGCTACCACCCGTGATAGGATCGTCCCTGGCTAGGTGATGCTTCCACCCTTTGGGCTACCACCTATCAGAAACTGTATACTTAATCTTTCAATTATGTTTGAGATGATTCTTTTAGTGGTTATAATATTGGAGATTTCGGGCTATATATGCAATATATAACATGAAAATAAACATTCAAGACAACCTGGCATTGGAGAGATTATGTTACATAAGTAATGAAATGCGTATCAAATGAAACAACTCATATACTTGGTATCCATGTATGTATATAAATTTGGAGGGAACTACATATAGGAGCATATGAACATGTGAAAGAGAGGATACATGGATGCTTGTCATGTTGGAGTAGATAAATGCCTTTACCTACCGAAGGATCTATGTTTCATGCCAAATGATATAAAATCAAAATAGCCTTACATACCTCATTGTATGACCTTGTTACTACCTTGGAGTGGCTTCCTTTCCCTCAAATATTTATCTACACCATATTACGCAATAAAACTAGTATTTACAGCAACACAACACTTCTAGGCAGTCCAATATCATAAAAACAGTCACCCGGATAACAAGCTTTCAATTATTGACACAAAGACATTTCTTCAACCTTTTCACTAATAAATGTATTTTCTATCAACCATTCTTATGTACATGTCATTCACATCTTATTTTCAGTCCCTTAATAGTCCACCAACAGTCCACAAAACACAACAGACAACAATTCTTTACAACATACAAACAAGCGGCACAACGATATATCCTTTCATCACACTTTGACGTCAACAATCCCGTAACTGTTTTAACTTTACCAAAATTATTTTCAATGATTTTACCACATAAAACTAGTATTAATATAGCCCAAAAATAGTCCCAAATCACAGGTAAGTCATGGAATAACATACTATAATTCTACACAACTTACAAATGGACAGCATAACATTACTCCCCCTTTCGCTATATTTCGACGATGACAATTCCAAATCTTTTTCAACTCGAACCAAACTATTCAAACAACATTTACACATAAAGACAGTGCTAATCCAGACTTAAACTAACACCCAAAAATTCATTAAGAACATGAGCCAATAGCTTTAAATCCAACAACCCACAACTTCCTACCAACATCACACTTAAGATAGCACAATAAAACTCATTTGTTAAATGAAACCAAAATCTGGGCAGCAACCTTAGGTTAATGTCTACAACTCAAATCATGTTAAGAACATCAAATTCTCTTCATAATACGGCCCACAAACCATTTAGAAATCGCTATAAAAAGGGAAAAAGTGCAGCAATTTTCTAGGCACAAGCTGTCCAGAATTTTCCAGCAAGGTATACCATCATCTACTTCTTGATTTTCATGAAGGAATCATGCTAAATACACAAACATAGCTACTTACCTTTATCTTCAAGGTTTATAGCCTCCTCAAGACCCTCAAATCTTCTTTGGCTGCTGCTTTGGTAGGTCAAGGAACGTTTAGAGAGAGAGTTTGGGAAAGATGAAATTTTTTTGCTAAGTGTAAGAGAGTGAAGTTTTGCTGCTTATAATCCCTTTTTAAAGGGCTGCTTTGGACGAAATTATTTGGTCATTTTGAGCAAATAATACCTCTTTTAATAATACTAAATAATCAGCAGCTGGTTTCCCCAAAATTGGGCCAAATGGGGATCAAATTCTAATGGACTTGGGCTACCAATTTTTCCAGCTTTCCTCTTAATCCGTTTTTGGCCCAAATGGTCAAGTAGTTTGTGTTACACTTGGGATCCTCTTAAATTCTTCATGGACTGAAAATAAGGTCCATTTATGATGCTAAATCATGGGCTAAACTTTCACCCTTAAAATAGATTTTATCCATAATTGGACATGGACAAATTTGACGCCGAGCCTCGTCTCCACTTAGCTAGCAAATTCAAGGTAAGCAAGCTGGTGACTCACCTACTAAATTATGAAGTCATAAAAGCCCATAAATTCCTTTACTTTGTTTAGGGCTTAAATATCCTTAATTAACACAATACATCAATACACTTGACCCTCTTAAGCATTAGACTCACATATCGCCCATTAATACGAGATTCAAGCACTTTCAAGAATTGATGCTAATTTGACTACACTATATCATGATTCATTCACCAAATATATTACATGTAAAATATGGGGTGTTGCTTTATGTTTTGGTGGGTTCTTTGAATAATGAATAACTGAGTCTTTTTTGTAACTCGATGGCATTTACTCATGACTTGCATGATTTAAAGTTTTTACATAAACCCACCATTATTTGAAAAAAGATATATACCAAGCTTTTATGATTGTCATGGCCTTAGGGAAAGTCAAATGGAATTATGAATGATAGAATTTTGAAAGGGCTATTATGCATGTTGTGAGACATGAGAAATACTACGAAAGTTAGGAAGCTCTATATTGATGTTAAGAAGCTTTATGATGCTTAGCATATCTTTGCTATAAATATGATTTGACTATTCCTTGAGATCATAACCTATCACCGAGCAGACCATGGTAGATAACCATTCTCCCATAACTATGTTTCCAGCATAGGTTTATAAATTAGCTAATTGATCCATATAGCTTAAGTTGCATGATTGACCAAAAAGTATGTTGTGCCTTTACAACCCATGTGAATCAAAATCGAAAATAGTGGTATTTCTGTAAGGTTCATATGAAATGTATACTGAAAATAGTGGTGTTCCTATAAGGCGATTGTAAAGCACTTCCGAAAAAGGTGGAATTCTCATAAGGTGAGTGCTTGGTTTACCCTGGAAAAGTAGACCACTCCTTGTCCTATGTGGAATGAACATCAGGATTCCAAGTAGTAGCTCACTTGGTCATATACGTCAGTTATAGTCCCTTCCCATATATGTACGATATGCTATATGACTTGATGATTCATCATGCACATTTGACCATGGCCATCAGCATACATGTCATATTGAGCTTATATCTATTGATTATAATTATACTTATTGTTTAATTATGGCTTATGTTACTTGTTACATTTGCACCCTGCATACTCACTACATTCCAAGTGCTAGCACAAATATTTTTCCTACATGATCTAACTATGTGGGGATTGAAGTTCTTTTCCATCCTGCTCCTCCACGTGGCTAGACAGATTGAGTGGAGATTAGGTATTGGTGAGTCCTCCACTTCCCGGGACAACATCCACTTACTTTCATGCCTTATTTTGATCTGCCTATTTTAGATACTATATTTTGCGTGTGAGCCCAAGAGATGTCTTGGCCCTTATTTTATTCATGATTAGAGGTGTTGTTGGGTATTGTTATGGTCATGTATGATTGAGTTTGACTCGCTATGTATGTTGTTATTGGAGATTTCCCTTAGTCCACATTCCCTTATGCGCTTGTTCTATAATGATGGTGATGAGATGAAAGTACTAAGTACCTAATTGCCCCCATAGCGTGAGTCATACTTACCTGCCCTATTTAGAAATTATTTATTGTATGAATCATGTTTATCCTCTTCCCTACAACATCCCCATTGCAAGAGTCAAAAGCCTTGATTTCCTAAGAAATTATGTGCTACGTGCTCTTGTATTTTTTTGCAAAACCGAGGATGTGCTATGAACCTTGTTGGGGGGGAAGGGTGACATGCCCCAATCACCTTGTTGTGGGGTGACGTACCTTAATCACCTTACAAGGGGGTGACATGCTTTGGATTCCTAGTAGTAATTCGCTTGGTCTATGTTTATTAAGGTCTCCTTCCATATATGATACATACTATAAAAGTTATCTGATTTATAGGCATGTTTTATTTTAAGCATTGATCATGTATGCCATATTGATATTATACTTATCCATTGCTAATGATTATGCATTTTGACTATATTGACTTATGTCGTATTGCATTGTATCCTACATATTTGGCACATTCAAACATACTAATGCATACTCTATGCCTACATGATATTATCATGTAGGGACCGAAGCACCTCTCGATCATCCTCCTGGCTAGTTTGGTACTTTGGAAGTTATGATTTGATCAGTCCTCAAGTCCGAGGACACTACTTATGCTACTCTGGCTATTTGATATTTCTTTATGTTGAACACTTGGTTCTACGAGGGTGAGCTCGAAAAGTGTCTTGGCCCTCGTTCCATTCCATATTAGAGGTGATTTGGACAATTGATATACTTATGCTATGAGCTTGACACTTTTATGCTTTTATAAATATCAAGACTTTCCTTAGTCCTATTTTCTTTATTTATATCTCTTGTGTTCTTTATTTTGCTTCCGTGAGCAAGGATGTGTGAATGATATGCTAAACAACATTTTTGGAGTCCCTTCGGGTTCCCATTTGCCATGTTATGTCTAGGACCTAGGCTTGAGTCGTCACAAACTTGGTATCAGAGCACTAGGTTGTTGATGGTCCTCAAAATCCAACACACCACATCTATTAGAGTCTTATTCATGGTTGTAAAACATGCCACAACTAGGAATTGAGGCTATAAGGCATTTTAGGAAATGTTTCATGTCTTCATGGTCTATATTGTGCTTTAGATATGCGTGTAAGGCTTTTCCCCTCTAATGAATGCTCTTTGCTCTTCTAGATCATATCGATTCCAAGAGGGAGACTAAGGAGAGCCTGTATGCCCGAGCAGCAACTGGCCCCTCCCATTCCTCAAGGTCCTCAAGGTGGAGGGGTAGCCTAAGATGAATTTCATGATGCTATTACAATGTTAGCTCATGCTATGACGAACAAATCCACCAAGGGGTCCAAGCACCTCATGCTCCCATTCCGGCTTCTAGAGTGAGGGATTTCACTAGAATGAACCCACAATTGTTCCATGGATCTAAGACGATTGAGGATCCCAAAGAGCATAGATGAGGTGTACAAAGTTCTCTCTATTATGGGGGTCGATTTGGATGAGAAAGCGGAGTTAACGGCCTGTAAACTCAAAGGGTTGGCCCAAATTCGATTTACCCAATGGAAATTGGAGAGAAGGGATGATGATGCTATTCCTTGGGAGGAGTTCAAAGACACATTCCTCAACTAGTTCTTTCCTATCGAGATAAGGTAGGCTCAAATGATGGAGTTTATGAACCTTAATCTAGGTTCCATGAGTGTGAGTGAAACGACCCTAAAAAGATCCCGAAAATGTGCCTCAGAATGGCCAAAATTTTAAATTTTATATATCTCAAAATTTATGCATGATATCAAAAATCTGACTTCATATTCTTGTTCAGAGAGTCAAAATTATGGGACAAAGGGTCTAACCCCGATTTAAAAGCGAAAAATTAGCAATTATAATTTATAAAAGTGAGAATTCCAGCGAGGAATCTGCGTCATGTGTAAAAAAGGTTCATGTTATTTTTAGTTCAGTCCAAGACTTCTAAGTCTTGGGCTTAAGCATTCCCAAACGTGTTTTTATCTATATTTCGCCATATTTCACCCTCATATCATCCTAAAAATTCCCCGATACTCACTCAATCACAACCATATTTTCACACCCAAATTCAAGCCTCAAACCCTCATCTGGAACTAAGGTTTTCCTTCAAGGTTCTTCTTCAATCTTCAAGTCTCCATCTCCAATCTTCACCAAGTACATCTCCAATCTAAGGCATGTGGGTTTATTTCATAGGTTCCTTTCACCCATGATACCCAAGCCTCCTTTTACTCAAATTGCAGGATTTAAAGTTGATTTACAAATGGGTCTTACTTATTATGAAATTCATTGCACACTATGTTAAAGATATGTGAAATTGTGATTGTTTTGCTATGTTTGGAGCTATAAATCTTTGGTCTATTGTAAGATTTGAGGAGGGGTTAGGATGTGTGTTGCTTAAGGGTGTTGCAAGGTGTTGATTGATGGTTTTACAGTCGATTTTTTTGCTTGATTTTATCTCTATATTTCTTTGTTTTATGCTAGCATTACACACACTCTAAGTGTTTGATAAAATGTCCTGATGCGATTTCTTGAGGAGTTGAAGGTCCAAAGTATGAGATATGATATGATTGACTATATGATGATGAAATGAGCTTATGTATGTGATATACTCTATATAAAGTATTGCATTAGACCATGCCCGATCCGCGGGAACTAAGAGCCCAGATAATCGAGGTGGGGGTTTGTATCCATCAACTTAGGTAGGGGTTTGTACTCATCAACTATGTGAGGGGTTTGTACTTTGCCACCCGGGTGATAATGCAAAATTATCATCAACCATATGAAGGGTTCGTACCACACCACCGGGTTGATGGGGTGAAACCATCATCAACCAACCAAGGAGTTTGTGCTTTGGAAATCTAGCTTGGTCTCTTCTACACATATGAAATCCTATATGAGCATCGGATACTTATGTATGTTTCACTTATGTATTGATCATACATGTCATATTGTTATATTATGCCTATTGCCTATTGTTATGCATTTTGACTGTGATGCCTAATTCTTGTTGTTGCATCCTACATACTCAGTACATTCAAACATACTAACACATACTCTTGCCTACATGATATCACCATGTAGGAACTGATGCCCAAGTTGTTCGTCCTCTTCCTCCACATGGCTAGTTCGATACTACTAAAGCTAGTTGGTGAGTCCTCTGAGAGAGGAGAAGTTATATGCTTAATATGGAAAATGTGAGTTTTGGGTGTAAGAGGTTGCTTTTCTAGGGCATGTGGTATCAGGTCATGGCATTAAGGTAGATCCTAAGAAGATGGAGGTGATTAGGAATTAGCCTAGACCTTTGACTCTATCGGACAATAGGTGTCTCTTGGGTTTGGCGGGTTATTACCAGTGGTTTGTAAATGTGTTCTCTTCTATTGCTTCCCTATGACTAAGTTGACACAAAAGAAGGAAAAATTCATTGGGCACCTCATCCACCCCTTGCCTCCCTTAAAAGAGCATAAAAGTGATTGTGACATGGAGCACCCCCTTGTTCACCACCTTGTGCCTATTAGTCAGCATGAGTACCTTGTCATTGAGGACGACCATCCCCACCATTTTTTGGACAATGATGTTCACGCTCCAACAGTAATGCGGTCTCTATCAAGTATAAACCTAACCAAAGGCTAGGGTAGAATTCATAGGGAATACAAGGCTTGACCAAATTGACTCACCAACAATCATTCAAGTATCAATCTACTATATTCCCGAGAAAGGGAGATTTGCAAATTGGAGTGAAATAACTACAAAAACTATACTAATAATCACGAAGAGACAATCAATTTGAGGGTCAACTTGGGAGTTGTGTTTCCCATGATTCACTAATCCAAATACCCTGGATAACATAACTGGAATTGGTGCACTGCATGCAGGATGGTAACTTAGGTTCCTCCAGCCCTTTGGTAAAGGTGAAGGTTGAATTTCACCATGGCGCTTGATTGGCAACCATGGTGTGCCAACTAACCATTACCTATGGTCCCAGTCAACCTCTTCTTGGTTGGGTTTTGTTGATTAGATGAGAACACATTAATCACATCTTGTCACCAATTTCCTTTCCTATTCATCTCTACCTTGGTGGGGATCATGACACTAGGCGGAGTTTGGTGTTGGCCACCACCAAACAACAAGCAATCTAAAGGAAAATGGATAGTACATGCAAATATCCAATCAAAGAAATGCAAATAATCTGAGTTATCTCAAGCTAGCTACTAATGGTTCCCAGAACCCCAGGTTGTGGGGGTTTAGGTACTCATAGCTAGGGAAAAATGAATGAAATAGACATAGTTGAAAGATTACCCAAAGGAAATGAAGGACAATAAACTACCTTGATTTTTGGATTAACAAGCTTGAATAATGTAGTTAAATTATAAGTGATTACAATCCCCGTATTAGGTCTTCAAAGTGAAATCCTAAGTGTCTACTCTAAAACCCTAAAATATCCTCTCTAGAAATGATATTCAATTCTCTACAATCTCATCCTCAAAACCCTAACTTATACTCTTTATACTATTTATAGAAAAGACCTTAAAATAATTAAGAAAAGTTGGTCGGTAGCAGTTACAACTCATAGGTACAACTCGTAGGATGACCTTCGAGTTGTAATTGCGCTTTCGTAGTCAGCACTTGGCATTTTTGATTTAACTGGTATGATCCATGCTATGAGTCATTGTTTGTTCTACGACTCGTATTTTGGGCTCGTATAGCTGAACTTCAATTTCTTAGATTTTGATTTTTGGAAGCTGTTAATCACTACGGTCATCCCCTACAACTTGTTGTTTGGGCTACGTCTCATAGGTCCTCAAATTAAACAAAATCTACTACTTCTCCCCAAACTGAAGCCAACCTATATTTTCTGCAAAAGCAAACACAAAAGACATAAAAACCATAAAAAATCGCATTGAGAACACATAAAATCCCTTGTTTTAGGCAGTGGATGTGTTGTATTTTGACGGCACATCAACACCTTCAACTTTGAATTGTTGCTTGTTCTCAAGCAATGACTTAATCTAGATGGATAATGAGCAATACATAGCAATCATCCCTCTGGCATGTACTTTACTCGATTTCAACACAGGTACCCAAGGTAGCAGCTTTAAAACCTGATTGTATAGCTACCAAGCAAACCAAGGCACATTGATGCATTTGGCAATCCAACTATGACAAGCTAAGGGGTATCAACAATTCATAATCACTGAACAAGTCATGCGCTAACCATGCAATGCAAATGCCCTCAAATAAAAGAGGCCCCTTTATTTCACTCAGTAAGCAATCAGAATAGATTGAGGCTCGGTACATGATTTTCCATTCTTTCTTTCTTTCCTAACTAATCACCTCATTTTTGATACTATACCACAACATTAGCTACACTTAGCTTAGGCTTTTAGCTTGAGGTGAAGTACACAATATCTATTCCCTAAACCAGGGCCACTTTTGGTAGCCACCCTCAACTTAGGATTTTTGCCTCAATCAAGGTTCATATGTTTAAGGATAGACCAGGGCCAATATTAAGGTATACACTAGATATGGTTAGGCTAGCTAGATATCAAGAAAGAAAAGGTACATGTTAGGCTCAAACAGTTGGAACAAAGGGATAAACCACTTCATTTGGTAGGTCATCTAAGCAAAAATGGACTAATTTAAAGAACAACGGTCTAAGATCCCTTCCTAATCAATAAAATCTCAAGTATAACTCAGAGTAACAAGGCAAGTTCTAAATCAGTATACAATACATGAATATGACAAAATTAGCTCACACACACATGGCATTGCATACATAACAAACATAGACTATCAAATCATGCTTTAAGCATCAACGTGCCTTCGCTTCATCAGAACAAACATTACTAAATCAATCACTAATGCAAGATCGCAAGTATAACCAACAATAACAAAAATTTTATGCGTATCTATTTATTGAAACCATCAAAAACCATTTAAATCTATATACATGCCAAAAGTCTCAATTGCCATATATATAAAAATTATCCAAAACACCTAAACATGTCAGTTCAACATAAAATAAAATCATTAAACAGGGCAAGAAAACCTAGGGATATCGAAATTAGGATAATTATGGACTAAAGGCTACTCAGACTTCACCCTAGTCCATAACTTCTCATACCCCACCAAAAAGCGATACTTTATCCTCAAAGTGGATATCTACACACACAAACACACACACAAACACAAACACGCACACACATACACACACATATATATAATAAAATAAAAACCAATCATCCAAAAAAAAGCCGTAGTAAAAACAAATTATCCAAAGAAAACAATCATGAGAAAAAAGTATCCAAAAAATTAGTAGTAAGAACGGGGGTCAATATAGCAAACATCCATATGGTGCTGATGCACCAACATCAGTCTGTTCTTGGGGATCTCCTCCTAGGTGGTCTAAGTTGTAGTTGAGCTTGATATACTGGCTCCATGTAATTTCTGCTGCTCCGAGCCTGCCTTTGTTGCTCCGTCGCCATTAACTCTCTCATCACAAGTTCAGTAATTTTCTCCTATAGCTCTGCCTCAACCTCAACAGTCCTCTGTCTCTTTTGGGACAAATCTGCATCATCAGCCTTTAGAAGCCTCATCCTGGGACCATGTGGGCGATCTCGAATAGATCAATCAGGTCCTTACCCACAGGTGTCGGCTCCGAAGCTGTGATCTGGGTTGCTAGGGATGTAATCAAGTCATCCTTGAACTTGGACAACTCCTATTATTTGGCATCTATATCTATAGACCGAGCCCCCTCAAGCCTTTTCTGAACTCGGGCCTAAAAAACATCGACCGGAGCATCCAGTGCGATGACCCTCCAGTCCATAACTGAAAGAGTGAATGCCTTGGACCTCTCCTCTAAAGCCTAGACTGTTTGGCGAACCCATTGATTGATCCGTTCTATCAACCTGGTTAGCTGGGCCTCTGTCCTAGACAACTTGCGTACCACAGCCTGAAATGCAAAAGCAAACATAATAGGAGAGTCTGCAGAAGTAACCAGAGAAGCATCTGGCTCTTGTGCAAGTGTAACTGTGGAGGGCATCGCCTTGATGTAAACTGCTGAGGGCTTCTCTGGTGTAGCTGGAATGGAGGTAGTGACAATTGGAGTTGTCTCCTCAGTAGATAGCTCGAGAGGGAATGGCACAAGCATAAGATGAGAGGCTGCTTTCTAGAGGGCCACCAGATTCTCATCAGCCTTGATCAGGCTGGGATCCATAGTATGAAGGGCCTCGATGTGTTGGTCTATGTGGAGAGAGATGCACACTCCGGCCTCATTGCATAATCTGTTTATCAAAATAGGAAATGGCAGTGAGGTATTCATTTGGAGCATGGACTCATGAATCTGCTTAACCATGACATGTGCCCAGTCAATCTCATAGCCAGCTAAGATACTGGCTAGTAGCACGGCTCACTCCAGGGTGATGACATTATCTATGAATCTAGGCCGAATCCAAGAACAGATACTAGCCGACCAGAATTTAGCGAGAATGGAGAGATGGGATGGGACTTTACTATGGGCTTGGGTGTGGGTGGTGATCCATGTAGGCTCGGCATCACCCTTAACTATCTGGCTTGCCACCTATCTGAGGAGCTCGTGCTTCAAATCCACATTCTTCTTGGTCACAGCCCGCCTCATCTTATCAGTTTTGCTATCATACTCGGCTGTGGACTTGAGTGCTCTGTAGTTAGTCCCCAACTAAATCTGTGAATGGTCTCTTCTGAAATATCAACCATTAGACCACAGACTAATACCTCTCGTAATCGTGGCTCATCATTGACTTTCTTTGTCTCAGGTAGATCACGGAGGATGGTAGCACCATAGGCATCGGGGAAATCTCTAACCAAAAGTGGGACATACTTGCCCAACCTATTTGATAACTACCCGAGCCTGCATCGATCAATTTCAACCTCGAAAGCAGGAATTCAACTCAACCCTGAGTTATTTAACAAGGAATCACCATGAAATTGTCTAACTAGCTTCTCCTGTCCCTTTGGCTCTAGTCCCTTGTTGTAAATCTCTTCCATTCCATCGATCCATCATCGATGATGGTGTGGAACCTAAGTTGAGATGGATTACTCGACAAAAGAATGAGATTCTGCTTCATCCTGAGGTCTGGTGTCAGACTCGAAACCATCCTCACTTCCCTCTTCTGTACCCTTCTCGTTAGACGAGGAGGTACTCTCAACCACCATTAGTGTCAATGCAATCTAGTTCTCATTTAAGACACATTTTCCTCAGGGTCTATTCTTATGTTAAATTCCTCATTGGACCCATCTGAATGCTAGCCACTTGAATCTTCATCTAATAGCCCTTTACCTAAGGCTTGGATAGTAGCTTTTCCACCCTTTGGAGCCATTGTACCTGAAATTTGCATTATAAACCAACAATGAGCTCCAAAAGAAACATCATGACCAAATAAATAAATTAGAAAAATAAAAAATAAAAACACAGGAAAAATAAACAATGCACCAGTTGCAGGTTGCAAGTACGAGGCACAGGTACAACTCGTAGGGTGACCAACGAGTCGTACTGTGGCCTCGTAGTCCACAGGCGCCCAGCATTAGTTCATACTAAACCTTGGCAAGAGGCTCAGTTACGGCTCATAATCATGACTACGGGTTGTAGACTAGGCTCATACCTATTTTCATTATCTAAAATAATTCATAAGGCAAGGTACGAGACCCCACTACAGTTCGTAATGGACACAATGACCCATATGTAGGTCTTATATGGTGAATGTTAAGAAACCTTGGGTCATTCTTATCCCCTATGAAGGGTACCTATGGCCTGTAGGTCCTCCTATGGGTCATAAGAGGTTCTTGTATTAGGGGATATCAGGTACCTTAGGTGCCTATATCATCGCTATATGAAGCACCATCAACAACAACAAAATTTAAACAACATTTGAAGCAATATTCAATAACAAGCATCAAGCACATGCATATTCCCATGACCCGAACATGATAATCTCATCTAGAACTCATACAAAGATTTCATCCTAAAGCCAATCAAACAAACATTAACTTCCCAACACATTCGAGAATTTCTACAAAATCATTAATCCCAGAACTTACAACAACACTACTAACACACAAGTATGGAAGTTTAAGGGATTAGATGCACAATCACATAAAGGACTTTTCAAACCACTATTTTCAACCCAATAATAACACCCACAACAAAATTTCACATCAGCATGAACTAATCAGTCAACCAACCCTTGCACACTTATTTCAAATATGTGATCAACTATATATATGGCAAGATATAATCATCACAACCAAACAACAAGGGTAATCTCACAACTAGGAACAACCGTAGGGTATTCTAATCGACAAAAACCTAGTTCTCATTTCTATACATCAATTTTCTCATGGGTACTCTCAATACTTGTTTCAAACACACAATAATTCAAGAATTTCAAAAGACACTAAAGATTGTGTGAAAACTTTTTCCGGGAACATACCTCAAGAGAAGATGATATTAACAGTTGAACAAAGTAAGAAAGAGGAAAAGAAGCGAAAACCCTAACTATCAATGCTCGCCAGAAAATTCATCAGAAAATGATGTGGGTTTGCCGGGAAGTTGATCGGAACAGTGTGGGGAAATACTTTTGGGACCAAATTAGGGGATAAGGGCTTAAAATGGGGAATTAAGGGTTAGAAATACTTCTGACCTTTAATTTACCCAAACTGGGACA
>JAOTQR010030380.1:0-16231 GCA_025774065.1 Solanum ossicruentum | reverse complement strand
CGCTGTACGACCTCGCTATTACCTCGAGATAACCTTCCCTTCCTCCAAATATTTATCTACAACATAGTAGGTGATAATAATAGCATTAGCAGCCAATAGACACATCTTTGTAGCCCAATCTTATAAAGAAAACAACGTACGGGCAGCAAGCGGATAATTATAAACCCGAGAGTATTCTTTCAACCTTTCCGCCCCTAATCATATTTTATAATACAAATTCTCATATACATATCATTTTCAGCCTGTTTTAGTGCCATAATAGTCCTACGACAACCCACAAGGTACAATACATAACAATTCTACACAACATACAAATGAGCAGCATACCATTGCATCTCTTCGCTACACTTTGACGTCGACAATTCCAAACCTGTTCCAACTTTCAGAAATTGTCCTCACCATATATACACATAAAAAAAGTCATAAAACAATTAAAAAATAGTCCTCAAAATAGGTAAAGGATGTGCAACCATAGTCCTCAATGAATCAGCCCACAAGTTCCTATTACGAGCATAATTACGATATCACACAAGAATTCTCTTGCGCAGATTGTAAAAATGGTGCAGTAGCCTTTATACATCATTATAGAATCAATACTCATTAAGAAAATTAGAATACCTTCATAATCAGTCCAACTAATATGAGAAAAGTTTCCAAATAAATAAGAAAAATGTGCAACAACTTTTGGAACACATGTCCAACAATTTCAGCAAACATAACTAGCATATATTTCTTGTTTGTCATGGGATAAGTATAACAAATATGTGGATATTTCCACTTATGTTAGCCTTCAAGGTTCAGGTTTCATTCAAGAACCCTAGAGGGTTATATTAGCTACCTTGTGAAGTGAAGTAAAGAGAAAACACGACTCTTTAGGAAAGCTGAAAAATTATTTCAAGTGAAATGACTTAAGGGGTTGTTTTTGAGCCCTTTTAAAGGGGCTATTTGGCCGACTTTCTCTTTCATGTTTGACCACATATTAGTACATATTAGAAAGCTGGTGAGGCAGTTGCTTTGTCCTCACACTTGGTCCTAAATGGGTCTCAAAGTTGATGGGACTTAGCTACACATTTTTCCTAATTCCTCTTCATTTACTTTGGGCCTAATTAGTCAAGTGGGTTGTGATGTACTTGGGCCGTTTGGATATCCTTCTTGGGATGAAAATATAGTCTATTTATGATGCTAAAACATGGGCTAAACATTCCTAACACTGACTTTATTCGCTATCGGCCTTGGACAAATTCGACGTCGGGCCTCCTCTCCATTTAGCTAGCAAATTTAAGCTAAGCAAGTAGGTGACTCACCTGCTAGCTTCCTTAGTCCTACTAGCAACTCACTTCCTTACCTCATTTAAGGTTGTGATCTCCTTAATTTGACTTAAAACGTATTTACACTTGACCCTCTTCAGCGTTAGACATACATATCGCCCTCTAATTTGACATTCAAGCACTTTTAAAAATGGGTGCTAATTTGACCAAATGATATCATGTTTTATTTGCGTAGTACTAGTATTATAAGATATGGGGTGTTACATTTTGATTTGTATAGTGTGAGGATGTGCTTTGTATTGCTTCAATGCTGAAATAATTCTTAAAATTGTTATTTGGGATCCGCGTTGATAGGCCCGAAAACTTAGCTTATGGGTTTTTTACTTTACGTGGATCTTCTACTGCCCATGGAATTTTCCACGAGCCGTAGTTGCCCATCGTATGATAATAAAAAAGCCTAAAGTTTCTGAGAAGCCATTAGATGAAACCTTCTATGAGCCGTAGAATATTCAACGACTCTTAGATAATCTCATAGATCCTTGCTTGTAAAAATTTAAACACTACAACACATCTTCAACTCATAGATTCTTCTACGAGTCATACCTAGTCTCATAATTGCAATTCCAATAAGAAAACTTTATGAACACTATTTCTATGAGGGTCTTTTATGGCTTGTAGTCTTTACTATATCATGTTAAAGGCCTTCATAGTCCTAATTGTGTCCAAGTATAAATTGATTTTAATTTTTGTTCCATGGCTTATGGGGCTTACCATCTTCGTTAAATATGTATGTTTCAGGTACTATGGCCCCAAAGCCTAGACGTGATGAGATCTGCACTTTACAGTGGAGGTTGAGAAATGAGCCCTCGAGGGATCAGGAAACCCCCAGGTTAGTGGTTCGATTGAGGATCTCAGCATCTGACCTGACCCAAAGGCTGAGTGTCCACCAAAACAGGCTGCGACTAGACTTTGGCAGACCCAAACCCAGGCTATTATTGTTCGATCTCCATAGTTTTAGGAGGGAGGCAATAATTGTAGTAGCTCCATCAAGATGACTCTATCCATAGAGGAGTCAGAGTCAGATTTAGAGTCCGAGTCTACCGATGAGTTTGAGATGGAGTCCTCTACCATACCACCTAAGGCATCACCATCAACTCTAGATTCTCTATTTAGCCGGTTAGGCATTCAGGGCATGCAGGAGATCTACATAGAGGTCATGCAGCAGAATAAGCGGGGAAAACTAGCTAGCTCCATTTTTCAGGAGCCCCAGATCATCAGTTCCAGAATTGGTAGTTTCTCAGGCCTTTAAGATACTATAAACAGAGATGGTCTCTGGTGGATAGCCAGAGGACCGGAGAAGTATTCCCCGACCATTGTTCGTGAGTTCTACATATCCTAAACTTCCACAGTTCTCAACACTCTTCCTAAGGGGAAGAAGCCCCAGGCTCAACCCAGACTGACACACACTAGAATGAGGGGCCAACAGGTGGATATCTCTGATACTACCATCCATCATATGTTGTTCGGGCCTAAGTTCCCAGCCACCAGATCAACAATAGAGTATGATCGCAGGTTAGGGCAGACTAGGGATTAGGCCCTGATGAGAGACTAGTGCTACAGAGCTGGCTTGATGAGATGGGTTACGACACAGATTGTAGAGTAGGGCCTAGACCTTGCATGGACAACCACTTCAACTGAGCCTGTTGTGAAGGCCTCACTCAATTTCCTACAAAATTCTGGTGGGCTGTTGTGAGATCGTGGATTCAGCCATCACTTGAAGATAATAATTTGACACCAGACCATGCAAATTTTGTTGCCAGGATCTTGTTTGGCTATGAGATTGTTTGGGTCAGCCACATCATAAAGAAGATTCATAAGGCGGCCTTGAAGATATCTACCTCCATCCCCTTCCCTTGCTTGATTTAAAAACTCCATATAGAGCCGAGGGTGGAGAGTCTACATCATCCAAACTCATTGATTAAGGTCCAGCATACTTTGGATGCCAGCCTAATAAAGCTGAGGATAATTTAGTGACCTTACAGCGAGCACAGTGCCAACTAGCTCAGATGCCTGAGATGTTCACGACAGAGCCACCCTCTGAGACTCCACCCATCACCACTGTTATTGCTACTAGTAAGGTGAAGCACCTAAAGACTTAGATTGGCATGGAGAGAGGGCCCACTACTACTATTTCTACCCCACAGGTTGTTCTCACATTGACAATACCCGCTGGCATGGTCAATGTATCAGCAGCATCTATTCAATCCATGACGCAGAGACTGGCCCACACTGAGTCTCACTTTACCCAGATACTTCAACAGATTAGACCCCAAGCATTCACGATTGCTGCTATTCAGGAACATACTTACAGTTGTAGGTACCTACATAGATGCTTTTGAGCTACGGATCTAGCAGAGTCTTAGCACAACATGGCTAGCAGGTATGACGGCCCTTCAGATGAAGATCCAATAGCTCTAGGCTTGTCATGACCCAAGCCTAGGGCCTAGACGTTACCGGCGAATGGTGAACCCGAATGGACCCCAAACAAGTGTCTTAGCATATCACACACACATCCTTGATTGTGGAAGCAAGATAAAACAACAAGAGAGATATACAAAAGGGGAATTGGGACTAAGAGAGAGAGATATATTGATACTTAAATAACAAAGATGAGTCAAAGCGCAAGCATAATACATAACCTATCAAAAAATAGCTCTAGGTGTAGAACTTAGTGAGCACCAAGACAAGCAATCGAGTTCATCCTTGTAATCATAATTATTCAAAAATATATAAGATTTAATATAAACATAGGCATAAAAGAAGATACACATTATCCCTAGACATTAGAACTCACCAAAATCTAACTTGAACAATCCATCTAGCTATAAGGAGAACCAATAGGAGCTCCGGTTCCTACATGATGATATCATGTAGGCATAGAGTATGCATTTGTACATTTGATTGTACTATGTATGCATGAGGTAATGCAACAAGTGATAAGCACCATAAAAAAACCATAGCATAGGCAATGAATAAGTGTATAGCAATATGGTATGTATGAATGATGCTTGAAGTAAAATTATGCTTATGTAGAACATAATACATATGTAAGGAGAGACTATTATTAGTGAATATCCAAGGCCTACTACCTCCTTAGAGAGGCTTATAAGGTACAAACCCCTCAATGTGGTTGATGAGGTACAAACCCCTCAATATGGTTGATGGGATACAAACCCTCCAACATGGTTATCAAGGTACAAACCCCTCGACATGGATGCACAGGCCTACCACCTCTAGGGAGAGGAGATCGAAGTATAAATCCCTCAACATAGTTGCAAGGGCCTACCACCCCCGAGAAAAATGATTGAGGTATAAACCCCTTGTCATGGTTACCTGAGCCTACAACCTCCCGAGTGAGGCTTGGTCAATTCCCAACACTATAGAGAAGATAGCATATACGTACATTCCTTTCATCATTATAATTTCATCAACTCATAAGATATGTATTGGGCCTTTAATTCCTTAAGAAATCATAACTTGACATTGTATCACACATTTTGGCAAGTATGTAGTACTAGTGTAAAATCATAAAATTAATGAATAGACTCATGCTAGAAAATTCAGTGTAAAACCATGAAGAGATACTTGGAAACACCCTCAACCAATACACATCCAAACTCTTTATCAAATCTCATAATATATCTTAGATTCAAAGCTCAAAACATGCTAAAACAATCACTATTTCATGATACCCAACATAGTGTGCAGTGAAATTCATAATAAGTAAGACCTATGAGTAAATCAACTTTAAATCATGCAAATTATGTAAAATGGAAGCTTGGGCACCATGGGTGAAAGAACCCAATAGTTGAAACCCACATAACTTGATTTTGGAGAATTCCTTGATGAAGATTTGAATGGAGACTTGAAGCTGAGATGAAATCCTCAACATCCAGAAAGGGTTTTGGAACTTGATTTTGGAGTGAAATAAAAGTCTAAGTGTTTGAGGGAGTATTGGGGAATGCCTTGACTAATATGAAGGTAAAATAGGACTAAATATAGGTATTTTCACATATGGGAAGCCTTAAGCAAACGACCCAAAAGCCTTGAACTGGATAAAGAAACTGACCAAAAAAATTAGGCACTCCACACCGCTGGCGCATCGCGCAAAGGGCGCACCTGGACACTAAAATTTCCCACTTAATTTTGTCCCTAAATAAGAATATAAATTTGTATTTTTGAAATAACACACGAATTTTGAGTTATATGAAAATTACGATTCCAAGCACTTTTGGGGTCGTTTCAAGGCCGATACAGCAGCTTTGGCTGCACTGATGGTATTCCTGGAGACTGCACCCCTGGTGTATATGGTGTACTTGCTTGTTCCTAAGAAGCCATCACATACTTCCCTCAGGAAGAGACCCCATGCAGAGAATGATTCAGACTTAGTTAGGTTGTTGGGGGGTTGACAGAGGAGCAAGGACTTGAGCTTGATAGGATGCAATCGAGACAGGATAAGAAGATAAGGCAGGCTTGAGCGCTTGATAGGGTGAGCAGTTTTGGCCCCTCCAGACATGCTTCTACAACTGAAGAGGCTACCAGGTATGTTGATGGTCACCAGGCTCAGCTAGAGACCGATGATTAGGCGCCCAGGTATGTTCGCTTTTTTGACCCCCGTGCTATATTTTTTATTTTTGTGCATCGAGGGAAATCCAACTATTTTTCAACGGGGTGTGGGTAGTTATAGGCCTCTGTGAAACTTGAGTACCCTTGGTCTATAACTATCCCAAGTTTTAAATCCAAGAGGTTTTCTTACTTGTGTTATTTTTTCCCATGGATATTTAATTTCTGTTGCACCGACATGTTTAGGATGTGTAGGTAGTATTGGTAGCATATAATACTAATATCTATGTCATATGCTTATTTTTGTGTTTTTTATGTTAAAAATGATACCCACCAAAATTTTGTTAGTTAGCCTTGATAGCAACCATGCATGTTTAATTGATGACGATGCATGTTCTGATAAGTTAGGATGTGTTGAGATGAAAGGCATAATCTAAGAGTCTGTTTGTTGATAGTGCAGTCAGTGCCATATATGTGTGAGCTTTCTTTGCTAAATTCATGTATTGTGTTTCAATTCAGAACTTGCCCTATTACTCTGGCTTGGACTGTAGGTTTGTTAGTATGGAAAGGATCTTAGGCCGTTATGCATCATAGTCCACTTAGCCTAAATGACCAACTACATATGTGGAATATCCCTTGATCCTAATGTTTGAGCCTTACACATATACTTCTTTTGTAAAATAGCCTAAGTTGCTTAACCTTATTAGATGTAACATTGTCCTGGTCTTCCCTTGAACATTGTGCACCTTGACTGAGGCAAAAAGCTTAAGTTGAGGGTGGGTACAAAAAGTGACCCTGGTTCCTAGGTTGGATATTTTACACCTCCACTCAGGCCAAAAGCCTAAGTTGAGGATAGCTGGTGTAAGGGTGAACAGAAAATGAGGGGGAAAACTAGTGACAAAAGGAAAATGAGATAAAAAATGTGTTCTAGGTGCAAGAAAAATGAGTGATGCCTAATCAATGAGCTAAAAAGAAAAATATAACATCAAAATAAAAAGCAAAAAGCTAAAAAATGAAAATGTGGCACCCAGAAAAGCTTGAAATAGGAGAAAGGGAAAATGAGGTGGAAAGTAATAGTGTTGGTATGGAAAAAGTGTAGAAAAATGCAGTGTCAAGGAGGGCCTTTAGTCACTATATTCTTAAAACATCACACTAAAGCCCCCTGAGCCTACGTTATAATCAAGACAATAAAGTCCTAAAGTGATCCTAGTCCAAGTATTCAAAATTGTGGGCATATGAAATGACCCCAAAAAGTCCCCAAATATGTACATCAAAAGTGCTCGGAATCTTAATTTCCATATATCTCAAAATTCATGCGCAAATTCAAAAATTCAACTTCATATTCTTTATGGTGGGGGGGGGGGGAATTGAGTGGGGAATAGGTCTAACCCTAATTTTAGAGGGACTATATCAAAAATAAGTATGTAAAGTGTCAACTTCTAGTGAGGTATCCGCGTTGCTGGCTCCACGGGCCAATGTGTATTTTCTGTCCACTTATTTTCATCTCGGTCCAAGACTCTTGGTCTTGGGCCTAGGTGTTCCTGTGCATGAAAATACCTATACTTAGCCATATTTAAATATCATATCATACAAGACATTCCCCAATAATCACTCAAACACTTAGACAAATATTTCGCTCAAAATTCAAGTCCCAAAACTCATTCTAGATCTTAAGGATTTCACCCGAGCTTCAAGTTTCCTTTTTAATCTTCACCAAGGAATTCTCCAAAGTCAAGGTATATGAATTTCTTTCATGGGTTCCTTTCACCCATGATGCCCAAGCATCCTTTTTACTTAAATTGCATTATTATAAGTCAATTTACTTATAGGTCTTACTATTATGAATTTGACTATGAACTGTGTTGGGATTTTAGGAAAGTGTGACTGTTTAAGTATGTTTTAAGCTATAAAACTTTGATGTAACTTGAGATTTCATGAAGGGTTTTGACGTATATTACTTGAGGTGTTACCAAGTATTGATTGATTATTTTACATTGGATTTTCGTGCATGATTTCACTCTTGAATTGCATGGTTTTACAGTAGCTTGACATACCTGCGAAGTGTTTGAAAAAATGTTTAGTTATGGTTTCTTGAGGAATTTAAGGTCCAATGCATGCCTTATGAGTTAAAAGTCTTTATGATGATAAAATAAATGTATGTAAATGTATCTTACTCTATAGCGTTAGGAATTAACAAAGCCTCACTCGGGTGATATAAGCTCGGGTAACCATGTTAAGGTATTTGTAACTTGATAGCCAAATTGATGGCTTGGTACCTAAAACACCCTGGTTGGTAGGGTGGGATAACCATTAACCAAATTAAGGGGTTGGTACCTCAATCACCATGGGTGGTAGGGTGAGACAACCACCAATCAATTGAGCTACTGGTACCTCAATAGACTATGAATTATATAAGATGGTCTCTTCTTGCACATATATTATGCTTTATGTAAGCATGATTTACTTCAAGTATCTTCCACGCATGACATATTGTTTTATGTTTATTTATTTCCTATATTATGCTTTTTCGATTATGCTGCCTATCTCTTGTTGCATTGTATCTTATATACATTATACATTCAAATATACTAACGCATACTCTATGACTAAATGATGTTATCATGTAGGGATCGGATCCCTACTTTATCATCCTCATCTACATGGCCAGTACGATTTCTCTCAAGCTAGTTGGTGAGTCCTCCATTCTGGGGACAATGACTATATTCTTATGTTATGTATTACAACTCTCTTGCTTTATTGTATACTTTGAATATGAGGGTGAGCCCAGCTACTTATCTTGGCCACTGCTAAGTTTTATGTTGTGAGATGTTGTTGAATAATTTATGTAATTAAGCTATGAGCTTTGACTCTCTTTTATTGATGTTTGTGTTATGAAAGTTTTCCCTTAGTCCCTTTTCCCTTATTTCTTTTCTATTGATGTCATTTACTTGCTTCCACAATATTGGAAGGCTCATAGCGGCCCATGTTTGAAAGATACTAATGCTTTTCATAGATGTGGGGAAGTGGGTCACAAAAGGATTGATTGTCCTCGTAATCACAACAAGGGTAAGGATGTTCATCCACAAGGTGCAAATGTGGTTCCTTTTTTAAGAGTTGGTTAACAAGGTGGTGCCCCAATGCACAATCAGTTCTATGCACTCCAAGGGAGGCAAGGGGTTGAGGAGGTTCCCGATGTCGTCATCGGTATGTTAAAAGTCTTTGATTTTGATTTGTATGCATTGATTGATTCGGGTACCACTCTTTCTTTTGTTACCCCTTTGTTGACAAAAAGTTCCATATTGAGCCCGAATTGTTGTGTGAGTCTTATAAGGTGTCTACTCCTATTGGTGCATATATTGTTACTAGAAAAGTTTATAGAAATTGTTCCGCTTGCATCTCGCATAAATATTACTTTGTGATCTTGTTGAGTTGGATATGGTTGATTTTGATGTTATTCTTGGGATGGATTGGTTGTATGCATACTATGCCTCTATTGATTGTAGAAACCGTAGTGTCCAATTCCAATTCCCAAATGAACCCATCATTGAGTGGGAGAGTCATGATGTGGTGGTCAAGGGTGGGTTCATCTCTTGCATTAAAGCCCGTAAGTTGATCTATAAATGGTGTCTTTACCATCTTGTAAGGGTAAGGGATGTGGAGTCCAAGGTCCTTCCTATAGACTCAGTTCTGATTGTAAATAAGTTCCTTGATGTCTTCCCTATTGACTTTCTCAGTGTTCCTTCCAAAAGGGAAATAGATTTTGGTGTAGACCTCCTTCTTGATACTCAACCTATTTCTATTCCCCCTTATCGTATGACCCCGAAGAAGTTAAAAGAGTTGAAGGAGAAATTAAGGGATTTCTTTGAGAACGGTTTTAATAGGCCTAGTCAATCACCTTGGGGTGCACCGATGTTGTTTGTGAAGAAGAAAAATGGGTCCCTTAGAATGTCTATTGACTATCGATAACTTAATAGGGTCACTAAGAAAAAGTATCCTCTTCCAAGTATTGATGATTTCTTTGACCAATTTCAAGGGGCTAGTCACTTCTTTAAGATTGTTCTTCAGTTCAGGTATCATAAAGTGAAGGTGAGGAAATGTGATATTCCTAAGATGACCTTCTGGACTATGTATGGGCATTTTGAGTTTGTGGTGATATATTTTGGGTTAACCAATGCACCATCCATCTTCATGGATCTTATGAATAGGATCTTCAAACCCTACCTTGATTCATTTTTTGTGGTTTTCATTGATGATATTTTGATCTATTCCCATAGTAAGGAGGAGCATGTGGGTTATTTGGAGGTAGTGCTATAAAGATTGAGGGAGGAGAAGTTCTATGCCAAGTATGAAAAATGTTTATTTTTGTTGAAGGAGGTTGTCTTTCTAGGTCATTTGGTGTCGGGGGATGGTATCAAGGTAGATCCTAAGAAGATGGATCTGATTAGAAGTTGGCCTAAACCATTGACCCGATTGGATAATAGAAGCTTCTTGGGCTTAGCAAGTTACCGCCGACGATTTATGTATGGGTTCTCTTATATTTCTTCTCCCATGACTAAGTTGACCCAATATTAGGCTAAATTTATGTGGACAGATGATAGTGAAAAGAATTTTCATACCTTGAAAGATAAGCTTGTGTCCGCTCTTACATTGTCTCTACCGGAAGGGCTAGAAGGGTTTGGTTTGTTTTGCGATGCTTCAAAGGTTGGTTAGGGTTGTGTTTTTTTGCAAAATGGTAAGGTGATAGCCTATGCTACTAGGCAACTCAAAGTGCATGAAAAGAACTATCCTACTCATGATCTTGAATTAGCTATTGTGGTATTTTTCTTTTAAAATATTGCTTTGTTATTTATATGGAGTGCATGTTGGTGTGTTTACCGATCATAAGAGTCTCCAATACGTGTTACTCAAAAAGATCTCAACTTGAGACAAAGAAGGTGGTTAGAACTTCTTAAGGATTATGATATGAGTGTGCATTATCATCCTGGTAAAGCTAATGTCGTTGCCAATGCATTGAGTAGGGTGGCTATGGGTAGCCTAGCTCATGTTGATTGTAGTGACAAAGAGGTGGCTAGAGAGGTCCATCTGTTGGCTCAATTGGGGGTTAGGTTGGGAGAGGTTGTTAATGGTGGTGTTGTTGTTATTGATGTTTCAATATCTTTCTTGGTTGGTGAGGTAAAAGCAAAGCAAGACCTTGATCCCTCCTTGTTAGAATTGAAGGCCTTAGTTAGTGATGGGAAAGTTGGTGGTTTTCTTCCAAGTGGAAGATGGGGATCTTAGGTACCAAGGTAGGTTATATGTGTCATGTGTTAATGGCTTAAAAGAGAGGATTATTGATGAGGTTCATAATTCTTCCTATTCTATTCATCCTAATTCTATCAAGACTTTTAGAGATTTGAGGGATGTGTTTTGCTGGGGAGGTATGAAAAAGGACATTGCCAAATTTGTTTCCGGTTGCCATAGTTGCCAATAAGTCATAGTCGAACATCAAAGTTTGGGTGGCCTAACACAAGACATTGATATTCCTACTTAGAAGTGGGAAGAGATTAATATAGATATTAAGGTCAGGGTTTCCAAGACTAGAAAGTGTTTTGATTCCATATGGGTTGTGTTTAATAGGATGACAAAATTGGCACATTTACTACTGGTTACAACCACCTGGCAGGCTGAAGATTATTCTAGGTTGTACATTCATGAGTTGGTGAGGTTGCATGGGGTTCCCTTATCTATCATATCAGATCGTGGTGCTCAATATACTCCGTACTTTTTTTAGGTCCTTCCAAAGGGGTCTTGGTACCAAAGTAAAACATAGTATGACCTTTCACCCTCAAATGGATAGACAAGCCAGAAGGAGAATCCAAACACTTGAGGATATGGTTAGGGCTTGTGTATTAGAGTTGAGGGGTGTTGGGATGATCACCTTCTATTTATTAAGTTTTCCTATAATAATAGCTACCAATCTAGCATTGGTATGGTTCTTTTTTAGGCCCTTTACGGTAGGCGTTGTAGATCACAGGTAGGGTGGTTTGAGGTTGGAGAGGTGGCTTTATTGGGACTAGATCTGGTTATAGAGGCTCTTGATAAGGTTAGGATGATTAGAGAAAGGTCCAAAATTTCCCAAAGTCGTCAAAAATCCTATGTCGATGTGAGAAGAAGACCTTGAATTTATAGTTGGTGATTGGGTCTATTTGAATGTTTCACCCAGGAAGGGTGTGGTTCAGTTTGGCAAAAAGGGTAAGTTGAGTCCAAGATATGTTTGTCCTAATAGAGTTATGAGGAGGGTTGGAAAGGTAGCTTATAAGTTGGAGTTTCCTAGTGAGATGGATTTAGTCCATCCGGTGTTTCGTGTATCAATGTTGAGGAAATGTGTGGGTGACCCAAATGCTATTATCCTATTGGATGCAACTTGACTTATGAAGAGGTTCCAATAGATATCTTAGATAGGCAAGATAAAAGAATGAGGAACAAGGAGGTGGCCTTCGTTAAGGTCCTTTGGAGGAATGAACAAGTTGAAAGTGCAACATGGGCGGCCAAAGCAGATATGCAAAAGCGATATACTTATCTCTTTCATCTACTTTAGACTAAGTTACTAATTCCAAGTCCCCTATGTGATTTCAAGCATTATGTTTCATCCCCTATGTCATTTACATGCATTCATATTTATGTTGGTAAGTTCATGATGATTTTTACACTTATATTGAGACTTTTGAAATATTGTTTAAGTGCATTGTTGCATCATTATGTGTGTTGATATTATCTTGTTTACGTCTTTCATATATGTTTCTTTGACATTAGGGGACGAATGTTCCCAGGGGGAGATATTGAAACGACCTCAAGAAGTGCCCAAAAATGTGTCTCGGAAGTGATCAGAATCATAATTTTCATATATCTCAAAATCCATGCGTGAATTCAAAATCTAACTTTGTATTCTTGATCAAGGGAAAAATATGAGCGGAAAATGGGTCCAATCCTGATTTTAGAGTGACAGTATACAAAAAATAAATTTTTAAACTGTCAAATTCAAGTGAGGTATCAGCGTTGTTGGCGCGATGCGCCTGTGTGTATTTTCTATCCAGTTTTTTCTATCTCGGTCCAAGAGTTTTGCGTGTTGGGTCTAAGTGTTCCCATGCATGAAAAATACCTATACTTAGCAATATTTTAATATCATATCATATACGACATTCCCCAATACTCACTCAAACACTTAGACAAATATTTCACTCAAAATTCAAGTCCAAAAACTCATTATGGATCTTAAGGATTTGACCCAACCTTCAAGTCTCCATTTGATTCTTCACCAAAGAATTCTCCAAATTCAAGGTATATGGGTTTCTTTCATGGGTTCCTTCCACCCAGGATGTCCAAGATTCCTTTTTAATTAAATTACATGATTCTTAGTCGATTTATTTATGGGTCTTACTATTATGAATTTGACTATGAACTTGGGGCTTCATGAAGGCGTGACTATTTAAGCATGTTTTAAGCTATAATTCTTTGGTGTAACTTGAGATTTGATGAAGGGTTTTGATGTATATTGTTTGAGGGTTTACCAAGTCCTGATGGGTGGTTTTTCATTAGATTTTCTTACATAATTTCACTCTTGAATTGTATAGTTTTACACTAGCATTACATGCCCGACAAGTTTTTGATAAATTATTAGGTTATTGTGTCTTGAGGTATTTGAGATACAATGCATTCCTTATGTGTTAATTGGCTTTATGATGATCAAAGGGATGTATATAAATGTATCTTACTCCATAGTGTTAGAAATTGACCAAGCCTTACTCGGGGAGTTGTAAGCCCGGGTAACCATATCAAGGGATTTATATCTTGATAACCGAATTGAGGAGTTGGTACCTCAAATACAATGGGTGGTAGGGTAGGACAACCATCAACCAAATTGAGGGGTTGGTACCTCAAACACCATGGGTTGTAGGGTGAAACAACCACCAACTAATTGAGGGGTCGGTACCTCAATCGACTATGAATTCTATAACATGGTATCTTCTTGCACATGTATTATGTTTTATGTAAGTATGATTTGATTCAAGCATCATCCATGTATTCTATATTGTTATATCTTATCCATTGCATAAGTTATGCATTTCGATTATGTTGCCTATCTCTTATTGCATTGCATCCTACATGCTTAGTGCATTCAAACGTATTAACACATACTCTATGCCTACATGATGTTAAAATGTAGGGATCGGAGCCCCACTTAAACATCCTCCTCCACGTGGCTAATAGGATTTATCTCAAGCTAGTTGGTGAGTCCTCCATTTTTTGGACAATGACTGTGTTCTTAAGCTATGTATTTTACTCTCTTTCTTTATTGTATACTTTTGACTATGAGGGTGATCCTGATGTCTTGTCTTGGCCCCCGCTAAGTTCTATGTTTAGAGGTGTTGATGGACAAATTATATAATTATGCTATGAGCCTTGACTCTCTTGTTCTTGATGTTTATGTTATGAAAGTTCCTCCTTAGTTCCTTTACCCTTATTTCTAATCTATTGATGTCATTTACTTGCTTCCACGACCAACAATGTGTGATGATATGTTAAGAGGCTTGTTTTGGGTCCCTCTGGGTTCCCCATTCATCGTGTCACGTATACTCATGTCTACATGCAGGGGTTATGAACTATGTTGTACTCCTTATCCTTATGTATGAATTGAGGTTATGCAATGTATATATATGAAGTGTATGAACTATGTGGTACACCTCGCCCTCATATGCTATTCATATCACATGCTCACATGTAGGGGTTACGACCTATGCTTCCTTCTACCCTCATGTGCTATTCATTTTCTCATGCTCACATGTAGGGGTTATGACTTATGCTACCTTCTACTCTCATGTGTTATTCATTATCTCATGTTTATATGTAGGGATTATGAACTATGCTATCTCTTTACACTCATGTACTACCAATTACCTACTAAAAGGGGTTATGACCTATGCTATATCCCACACTGTAAAGTACAAGGTATTTTGGTGATCCAATCATGTCACCTTATTCTGTTAAAAGAGTTATGCAAGTATGATTATTTTCAACCATGTTTTACTTCAAATATCTTGCATGCATGTCATACTGTTATATGCTCATTTATTGCCTAATTATGTATTTCGATATGTGCCTATCCCTTGTTGCATTGCATCCTACATACTTAGTACATTCAAACATACTAAGCATACTCTATGCCTACATGATATCACCATGTAGAAACTGAAGCTCCAATTGGTTCTCCTTGTGGCTAGATAGATCAAGTTAGTTATTGGTGAGTCCTCATGTCCGGGAACAATATATATCTTCTTCACGCTTATGTTTAGACTACATCTTATATATTTTGGAATACTTATGACATTGAGGGTGAGCCCGATTGCTTGTCTTGGGCCCCAATAAGTTCTATTTCTAGATGTGTTGTTGGACAAGTTATGTAATTATGCTATGAGGCTTGAGTCTCTATTTCCTTAATATTTATAGTATCAAAGAGGTCCCTTAGTCCCGCTTCACTTTTATTTATTATCTCTTATTGTCGTTTTAATTTGCTTCTATGACTAAGGATGTGTAATGATATGTAAAGAGGCTTGTTTGGGGTTCCTTCGGGTTCCCCATTCGCCGATCACGGCTAGGTCCTAGGCTTGGGTCGTGAAAAAGATGGTATCAGAGCACTAGATTGTTAGATCCTCGGCATCCAACATACCGCATCGATTAGAGTCTTGTTCATGGTTGTGTTGTGCTCCACAACTATGAGCAAGAGGCTATGAAATATTTTAGGAAATGTTTCCCTTTTTCATGATCTATGTCATGCTTTAAAAGTGAGATAGGGTTTTCCCCTCTAACTAATGTTCTTTGCTCTTCTAGTTGATCATGTCACTTCAAAGGGGAAGGTGGAGGAAGGTAAGTTGAATGTTTTGATTTTTGATGGATTCAAATTTCACTATTTCATTCATTATTCATTTGGTTGCTAGTTGGCTTCTTGTGTGTCCCCAATTGTGATGTGAACCTTTGGTGTCTACCTCTTGGATGAGCATACTGTTGCTAGAAAGTTCATAGGTATTGTTCCATGTTCATGTTGCATTGGGTCTTGCCTTGTGACTCGTTGGATTTGATATGGCGGATTTTGATATTATACATGGGATAGATTAGTTGCATGCATGTTGTGTCTCCATTGATAATAGGACCCGAAGAGTTAGATTCCAAGTCCCTCCTAAACTTATCTTTGAGTGAGAGACTGTCAAGAGGTAGCAAAAAAGGTAGATCAATTCCTTGTACTATGGTATGCTTGATCTCTAAGGGTTGCATTCATCATCTTGAGAGAATTAGGGGTGTTGAACCTA
>JAOTQR010030369.1:0-16232 GCA_025774065.1 Solanum ossicruentum | reverse complement strand
CATCCTCACTTTCAAGTTCATCTTCATCTTCATCAACAAGTGCTCTTGAAGCTACAACATGTTTGTCCTTTGATTTCATCTTCAAGTTAAAGGACCAACAGCTTCTGGACCTTTTTCTTCAGCAGCATCAGTATTTTCAGCACTAGCAGCTTCAATGCTTGGTTGTTGACTTGGTTGTGGGCTGACAGTGGCACATCTGCAACAATTTGTGCTCCTCTTTGAAGCTAAAAAATGGGTATAACAGTTAGATCAACAAATAAAAAAATGTAAAAGATGACTGAATAAGAAAAATAACTTTACCAGAGGACATTTTCTTTTGTTGTGACCTGGTTCACTACAGTGGCCACATGTCATTCTTAACCCCTTTCTACTTTTTGAACACAATCCCTCTCTCTTAATTGCCTCATCCTTCTCCTTTACTCTATTAACTTTTGGTCTACCAATCCTTTTAAATATTGGTGGTGGCTCCATAGCATGAGAGGGATTCACTTTCCAAAATTTCTCACCCCTAACAGGTTGAATTTTATGTTGGCATACCAAGATGTAAGCATCTTTTGAGTACCACCAATGCACTTCATGCAGTGGTTCTTTTTTATCATGTTCTAAAGCTTTAATGGCATGAGGACATGGTATTCCTGTCAAATCTCATGTCTTACATGTGCATTTCTTCCTAAAAGATTCACCACATGTTTATCAATACCCTCAGTCACCTCATAACCTAGGTCTCCATTAGATTGAACGTAACAACCATGTGCAATGATTTTGAAATCATTATAAAGATTCATGGCATATGGGCTGAATTCTCCTGTCCATTTCTTACCCTCCTCTTCAAGATCTTTCAACCTATTCATAACCTATATATTACATAAAATAACAGTCAGATATATATAAATATAGTAACATAAAAATAGTTGTGAAAATATATCTTAATTATTGGTTTTGACCTAGCTACCAAAATCCATTTGTTAAATGACTCAGAAAAATTATTTTCACATATATTATTCTTGCAAGTTGTGTCAAAATAAGCCCTGCACTAGTGTTGAGCAGGGTACCATAACAGATCTTTTGCAGCTTGTTCATACACAGAACCGATTGTCTTCAATTGGTCTACAAATTCTTCTTCATAGGTACTCCAAGCAGACCACCACAACATTTTTTTTCATATGAAGACCCCTCCAAGTCTTGGCCCAAGTAGCTTCTAATGTACCCTACACATCATCTGTGGTGTGCTTTTGGAAGCAACTGGCCAACAGCACCAACCAGCCCCTAAAATTTTAAAAAAAAAAAAAAAAACAGCCGCTGAAATTATAAAAACAGCACCACATAATAAAACTTAAACAACAGAAAAAATATAAAATAATAATGAATTTGATATGATATTACCTTCACCATCTTTTAGCTCCAATGAATTTCTCAATAACTCAATGAACCATTTCCATGTTTTAGTTGTCTCTCTATCTACCACTGCTCAAGCAAGTGGATAGAAATGCTTCATTGGATCTTGTCCAAGAGAAGCCAATAGAATTCTCTTACATTTACCTTTCAAAAATGTCTCATCCAACCCTATAAATGGCCCCAAACTAGCTATCCGACCATTTTTCAAAGCTTGAAAGCATACATAAAATTTTGAAAACCTTCTTTTACCTTTTTCTAAAGCATCCTTAGATATGTTTGTCACAACATAAGAACCAGGATTGTTGTCCCTCAATTCTTGAGCATATGTCTCTAATTTGTTAAAATCATCAATAAAGCTACCCTCCAACTTCTCTAAGACAAGCCTCTTAACCCTTTTCATCTTTGAATAACTAATATTCAATTTAAAATGATCATCGACATCCTGCCTCATGTCTTTTACCATGTAGGTTATTCTGAAGCTTGTTCTTAAAGTAATGTGCTAAAACCTCTTGAGTAGCTCTTTTGTTCTTAAAGGCTTCCTGAAGAGGTGCTCCATTTGTAAAGTCTTAATTTCAAATCCATGGCCTTTCTTATCTTTTGAAATTAGACACACAAATGGACAACCAATATCACACCTATATCTCAGCCTAGTGGAGTCACTTTTTACAAGGGTAAGACCTCTCTTATTAACAATTGAGTAATAACTCAGAATACTTCTAGCTTCATCAAGATTTTTGAAGCTCATGCCCTTTTCCAACTCTGAAAAATTATCTAGTTTCTCAGTTACTTCTCTGTTCTTTCCCCTCCTAAAAAATTCCAACTCATCACTATCATGATCACTACCTAAAGGTTGATATACATCATCCTCACTTGTTTCACCATCAGTGATTGCTTCTATTGCCACTGGTTCAAGTCTGTTAACTTCACTTATGCCATCAGTACTTACACCACTGATATTACAAGCTAGGTCACTATCTTCACCTTCCTCAACAGCAAATAATTGAAGTTGAAATACACTAAACTGAGTAGACACAGCAACTTGCATTGTTTTAATTCCCAAATCATTCTCTACTAGATAATACCTGTTAGAGGCTCTTGTGCATAGCAGTTGTTTCACTTTACTAAAACCTAACTTTTCAGTGTATTCCGAACAGAGGTCAAAATAAGAGAGCAAATCCGGATCATAGTCTTTCCACAGATAAGTCAATTTTTTCACATAATTAATCTGAGGAGTCAAGACCCACTTTCCTCCATAACTAAAGACAACATCGATCTTGTCAAGCATTCTTTCAAGGAGGTCACATGATTGACAAAAAAACAAGAGAAAATGACTCATCAGATGCATTAAAAAGTACAACAAAATTGGAATCTAAATGTTTAATATCAACACAACAGCTAATGGTAAATCAATAGGGACCACAAGTTAGGTAAAGACAAGAAAATCATGAAATTCTGAGAAAACAATTAAAAAAATCCCTACATCGAAATAAACATGAATTGGTCTTCTATACACATGCATATCCTAAAAATTAAAACAAGCATATAACGCACGTAACAACATAAAAAATGCCATCAAACAACAAAGCGCGACAAGAAAAACACAACCCTAGATTTATTAAAAAAGAAAGAAATTTGTACATAAGTGGAAAGACGACAACAAGAAAGCCCTAGTTCTTCACTGGCTTGGCCTTCGTTTTGGTCATCCGAAACTTGACGAGCTGATGAGAAAGGAAATGGATGCAAAAATGGCTGCCCAGAAAGTGTTATACGCTTTAGGGTAAGTCTTAGTGAAAGATATAATGTTTTAGGAATCAAGTTATATGGGTGGGTCACGGTTATTTTGGTTGGGTCATGGGTTATTTTGTTTGGAGTGGATTTTTTTAATTAAATTTATTAAATTTTTAATTAATCGATAGAAATATGTCATGTCATTAATTAAAAAATTAATTATCTCTCCATTAAGTTAAAGAGTAAATCTAAGCGCATATTTGGTCCCAAAGGTTGACGGAGGATATATTTGACCCTTTATATATACTTGAAAGGTAAATTTGACCCTTTTCCGTTTATTATACTATCTTATTTTTATTTCGGAATAAAAGTTAATAGATGTTTATTTTATTTTATGTGAAGACATGAATAGTTCCCCAAGCATATTATTTAATTGTGAAGATATTTGTTCGATTAATTCTAGTACGACACATATGATATTCAAAAATGAGAAATATTTTTCTCATTTAAATATGGGCAAAATAAATGTTACTACAATTTCCAGTAGTACTAATATGATTGAGGGCTTCAAAAGAGTCATTATAATTTTGCCCAAGGGAACTAAACTCATCATAAATAATGCTATGTTTTCTCCCAAATCTCGGAGAAACTTGTTGAGTTTTAAAGATATTCGTGCAAACGATTATCATATCAAGACAATGGATTGGATGAGTATTGAATATCTTGGTATCACCAAGAAGGTCTCTGGAAAGACATGTGTTATAGAAAAGTTCCCTTCTTTATTATCTAGTTTGTATTGGACAAGAATTAATGCAATTGAGGCACATTCTATAGTAAACCAAACGGTTACTGATTCCAATACTTTTGTACTTTGGCATGATCACTTGGGACATCCTGGATCTATAATGATGAGACGAATTATAGAAAATTCAAATAGGCATCCATTAAAGAAGTTAAAGATTCTTTTAAATGACGAATTTTCTTATACTGCTTGTTATCAAGGCAAGTTGATTGTGAGACCATCACCAACGAAAGTAGGGATTGAGTCCCCTGCATTTTTGGAATATATACATGGGGATATTTGTGGACCTATTCACCCACCTAATGGGACATTTAGATATTTTATGGTCCTAATAGATACTTCATCTAGATGGTCACATGTACCTATTATCATCTCATAATTTGGCATTTACAAAATTATTGGCACAAATAATATGATTACAGGCACAATTTCCTGATAATCAAATTAAGTCTATTCTCCTTGATAATGTTGTAGGGCTTTCATCCCAAGTATTTAATGACTGTTGTTTATCCATTGGGATAAGATTTGAACATCCTGTTGCTCATGTTCATACTCAAAATGGCCTTGCTGAGTCATTAATTAAATGTTTGCAATTGCTCGCAAGACTATTGCTTATGAAAACTAGCTTGCCCACTTCTGTATGGGGACATGCAATTTAGCATGCTACAACACTTATTCATCTTAAACCGATAAATTATCATAAGCATTTTTCATTACAATTGATTTTGGATCAAGAACTTAATATATCTCATTAAAGAAATTTTGGATGTGTTGTATATGTGCCTATGGCACCACCACAATGCACAAAAATGAGATCTCAAATAAGATTAGAAATATAAGTTGAGTTTGAATCATCCTCCATTATTCAATATCTTGAACCATTAACTAGAGATATGTTCACTGCTCGATATGCAGATTGTCGATTTGATGAGACATTTTTTTCAAAATTAGGGGTAGAAGATAATGATATCAAAAGAGAAATTTTGTGGAAAAATCTATCATTGTCTCATCTTGATTCATGTGCTTCTATTTGTGAGCAAGAAGTACAAAAGATTATTCACATGCAAAAATTGCAAATCAAATATCAAATGCATTTACAAATTTAAAAAGGATCACGGCTCACGTCTACGAGAAGTAGAGTAGTTGAGAAGAAATAAAGTTAAAATTTACTCCCCAAGTAAGAAATTTAAAATTTGTTCATGTAATAATAAATTATAAATTTACTATAGCAAAAAGCATATGGCATGATAAACTTTAAGTTTACTACTTAGACATATATTGAAGAAATAAAAGATTCTTCAAGATTGTTTGTTCTCATGATAAGTTGATTGGATCAACTATTGTTGGGACTGAATCCCCTAAATTCTGAAACTATGAAAAGGTGAATATGGGTCTATTCACCATCATTTGATATCATAAATGGATGTCATCTATAACATGATCACATGTGTATTTATTGTCAACCTGAAGTTTGACGTTCATAAAATTGTTTGTGTAAGATAAATTGAGTTAAGAGCACAACTTTCAGAATATATAATCAAGACAATTCATCTTGATAATATTGATAAATATCTAAGCTGATTGACCTTAAATGTCTTAGATAAATTGTCAATCATTGGTTATGAGAACAAAGCTTCATGGTTTGAAATATGAAAAATTATAGACAAAGATATGCATCAATCCAATACATTATGATCAATTTTTCCCTCAATTAATTTATGGTCAGGGACCATATAATTTCCATCAAAAAATTTTGATTTGCGATATATAACTAAAAAATATACCATTGATAGATAAAAGATGAATTTTCAAGATAGATTGAAATATATGTTAGTTTCTCTAACATAAGGGGGAGATAATAATAAACTAAGAGTTGAAATACTCTTATTGAATGTCCCTAAAGGACAAAGTCTATGACATGAATGAAACATGCAAGTGATCCCAAATAAGATAATTCTTGAAAAGGAGCAAATGATCCAAATGGTTATAATAAAGAGGAAATGTGCTCATGAAGAGCTTATGACATAACACTTCATGAAACCTCATGAGAGGGGTAGCTACCTGAAAATAATGAAGTGCTGAGATTTCAACAAGTTATATCGCATTATAAATCGACAAAAAAATGAAAGATATTTGAAACGACCCCAAAAGGTGCCCGAAAATATGCCTCGAAAGTGCCCGAAATCATAATTTTCATATATCTCAAAATTCATGCGCGATATCGAAAATCTAATTTCATAATCTTATTCAAGGGGTCAAATTGCGTGGAAAATGGGTCTAACTCTGATCTAAGAGTAACCATAGCAAAATTTGAAAATCACAAAAATGTGATTTCTGGTGGTGATCAGCTCCCCTGGCGCAACGCGCCAAGGGCGCACCATAGTGTTATTTTTGCGCAATTTTGTTGAGTTGGTCCAAGCCTTTGGGTCTTGGGCATAAGTATTCCCATGCGTGAAAATACATTTACTTAGCCTTATTTCATCCTCATATCATTCAAGACATTCTTAAATACTCTCTCAAACACTTAGACAATATTTCTTCTCCAAATTTCAAGTCCCACGACTCATCCGAATTTTAAGGTTCTCAATCGAGCTTCAAGTCTCCATCTTCAATCTTCATCAAGAATTCTCCAAAGCTAAGGTATGTGGGATTCTTTCATGGGTTCCTTTCACCCATGATACCCAAGCTTTCATTTACCTAAATTGCATGATTTAAAGTTGATTTATTCATGGGTCTTACTTATTATGAATTTCAATGCACACTATGTTGGGGTTTCATGAAATTATGGTTGTTTTAACATGTTTTGAGCTATGAATCTAAGATCTATTGTGAGATTTGATGAAGGATTTTGATATATGTTGCTTGAGGGTGTTACCAAGTATATATTGATGGTTTTACATTGAATTTTCTCTTAATTTCATGGTTTTACACTAGCACTACACACCTGCCAAGTGTTTGATAAAATGTTCGTTTATAATTTTCTTAAGGGATTGAAGGTCCAATGCTTGTCCTATGAGTTTAATGACTATATGATGATGAAAGGAATGTATGTATATGATATTATCTCTATAGTGTTAGGAATTGACCAATCCTCACTCAGGGGGTTATAGGCCCGAGTAACCTTGTTGAGGGGTTTGTACCTCGATCGCCTCGTTCGGGAGGTGGTAGGCTCGTGCAAACATGTCGAGGGGTTTGTATCTTTATAACCATGTTTAGGTGTTCGTACCTTAACAAACCATGTTGGGAGGTATATACCTCATCAACCATGTTGGGGGGTTTGTACCTCATCAACCAACTGAGGGGTTCGTACCTTAATCGCCTTTCCAAGGGTATGGTAGGCCTTGGATATTCACTAATAATGGTCTCTTCTTATACATGTATTATGTTCTATATAAGCATGATCTTACTTTAAGTATCATTCATACATGTCATATTATTATATGCTTATTCATTCCCTATGTTATGTATTTTGTTTATGGTGCTTATCACTTGTTGCATTGCATCTTACATACTTATTACATTCAAACGGACTATCGCATACTCTATACCTACATGATGTCACCATGTAGGAACCAGAGCCCCACTTGATCATCCTCTTCCACGTGGCTAGTACGACTTCTCTCAAGCTCTTTGGTGAGTCCTTCATTTCGGGGATAATGTTTATGATCTCATACTATGTTCTAAGACTGTCTTTCTTTTGTGTATATGTTGACTATGAAGGTGAGTCTGGTAGCTTGTCTTAGCCTCAGCTAAGTATTTAAGTTTTAGAGATATTGTTGGACATTCTTTGTATTATGCTATGAGCTTGACTTTCTCTTGACTCTTGATGTTTATGATATGAAAGTTGTCTATTAGCCTCATTTGTCCCCATTTGCTATCTCTTGTTGTATTTTATTGCTTCTGCAATCAAGGATGTACAATGATATGTTAAGAGGCTTGCTTGGGGTCCCTTCGGGTTCCCCATGCACCGTGTCACGTCTAGGCCCTAGACTTGGGTCATGCCAAATTTGGTATCAGAGCAGTAGGTTGTTAGATACTCGGAGTCCAACACACCGTGTCGATTAGAGTCTTTTTCATCAATGTGTTATGCACCACAACTATGAGTAAGAGGTTGTGAGCCGTCTTAAAAAATATTTCCCTTCTTCATATTTTAAGTCGTGCTATAGAGTTGAAATAACGTTTTCCCCCTAATGATTGTTCTTTGATATGATAGATCATGCTTAACATAAGAGGAAGAAGAGCCCACACACCCGAGGGACAACTGGTTCATGGTGAGCTTCAAGATGCTCTCACTTTGCTTGCACAAGTTATGGCTAATCAAGCCAATCAAGGAGACCAAGCCCCTCATGCTACTACATCGGCATCTTGGGTGAGAGACTTCATAAGGATGAATCCCCCAGAATTCTATGGGTTAAAGATGGATGAGGACCCTCGAGATTTCATTAATGAGGTCTACAAGATTTTGCTAGCATGAGTGTTAGATCAGAAGAGAAGGCTGAGTTGGCGGCTTACCAACTCTAGAGGTGGCACAAATATAGTTTAACCAATGGAAGGAGGAGAAGGGAATCAACAATGCCGTGTTTTGGGAGGAGTTCAAGGCGGGTTTTCTTAATCGGTTCTTTTCTCTTGAGCTTGGAGAAGCCAAATTGGTGAAGTTTATGAATCTGAGACAGGGGTCTTTGAGTCTGAGGGAGTATGCTCTCAAGTTTACTCAACTCTTTAAATATGGTCCTCACTTGATTATCGACCCAAGGTCTAGAATGAACAAGTTTGTGATAGGTGTTTTTGATTTGGTGAGTGAAGAATATCAGTGCGCTATATTGATTAGTGACATGGATTTATCCCGGTTGATGAGCTATACCGAACAAATGGAGGAGGAGAAGTTGAGAAAAAAGAGGGGTCATGAGGCCAAAAGGGCCCGTTTTGAGGAAAAATTCCATAGTTGAAAAGGTTATCAATTCTATCAAGGCCAAAGGCCTTCTCATGCATCTAATAAGAGGGTTGCCAATGAGTCTCCAAGGGCCCAAGGTGTTGGGGGTGTGGTTCTTAATGGTGGGTGTCCAAAATATGGTAGGGGTCATAGTGGCCCATGCTTGAGGGATACTAATGCGTGTTATGGTTGTGGGAAAGTTGGGCATAAGGTGATGGATTGCCCCCAAAATCACAACAAGTGTAAGAAGGTTCGTCCACAAGGTGCCAATGTGGTTCCTTTAGGGAGAGGTGGTCGACAAGATGGTGCCCCAAGGCACAATTTGTTTTATGTTTTACATGAGAGGCAAGGGGTTGATGAGGTGCCCGATGTTGTTACTGACATGCTAAAAGTCTTTAATTTAGATGTGTATCCATTGATTGATCTGGTGTCACTTTTTCTTTTGTTACCCCCTTTATTGCCAAAAAGTTTCATGTTGAGCCCGAATTATTGTGAGTCATATGAGGTGTCTACTCCTATTGGTGTATCTATTATTGCTAGAAAGGTATATAGAAATTGTCCCATTTGCATCTTGCATAAAATATTGCCTTGTGCTCTTGTTGAGTTGGACATGGTTGATTTTGATGTCATTCTTAGGGTGGATTGCTTGCATGTATACTATGCCTTTATTGATTGTAGAACCCGTAGGGTCAATTTCCAATTCCCAAATAAACCAATTCTTGAGTGGGAGAGTCATGATGTGGTGGTCAAGGGTAGGTTCATTTCTTGCATTAAAGCCCATACGTTGATCTTGAAGGGGTGTTTTTATCATCTTGTAAGGGTTAGGGATGTGGAGTCCAAAGTCCTTCCCATAGAGTCGGTTCCGGTTGTAAATGAGTTTCTTGATGTCTTTCCAAATGACCTTCATGGTGTTCCTCCCGAAAGGGAAATAGACTTTGGTATAGACCTCCTACCCGATACTCAACCTATTTTTATTCCCTCTTACCGTATAGCCCCGGCGGAGTTAAAGCAGTTGACGGAGCAATTGAGGGACTTACTGGAGAAGGGTTTCATTAGACCTAGCCAATCACCTTGGGGTGCACCAGTGTTGTTTGTGAGGAAGAAGGATGGGTCTCTTAGAATGTGTATTGACTATCGACAACTTAATAGGGCCACCATCAAGAATAGATATCCTCTCACAAGGATTGATGATTTGTTTGACCAATTGCAAGGGGCTAGCCACTTCTCTAAGATTGATCTTCGGTCCGGGTATCATCAAGTGAAGGTGAGGGAGTGTGAATTCCCAAGACGGCCTTCCGAACTAGGTATGGGCATTTTGAGTTTGTTCTGATGTCCTTTGGGTTGACCAATGCACCGGCTATCTTCATAGGCCTTATTAATAGGGTCTTCAAACCCTACCTTGATTCATTTGTTGCGGTATTCATTGATGATATTTTGATTTATTCTAATAGAGAGGAGGAACATATGGGTCATTTGAAGCTAGTGCTACAAAGATTGAGGGAAGAGAAGTTGTATGCTAAATATGAGAAGTGTGAATTTTGGTTAAAAGAGGTAGCCTTCCTAGGTCATGTGGTGTCGGGGGATAGTATTAAGGTGGATCCTAAAAAGACAGATGTGATTAGAAACTGGCCTAGACCATTGACCCATTGGATATTAGCAGCTTATTGGGCTTAGGGGGTTACTATCGGAGGTTTGTGAATGGATTCTCTTCTATTGCTTCTCCATGACAAAATAGACTCAAAAGAAAGCCAAATATGTGTGGTCCGATGAGTGTGAAAAGAGTTTCCAAACATTGAAAGATAAGCTTGTGTCTGCTCCTATAGTGTCATTATCGGAAGGGCTAGAAGGATTTGTTGTGTATTGTGATGCTTCCCTCGTTGGTTTGGATTATGTGTTGATGCAAAATAGTAAGGTGATAGCCTGTGCTTCTTAACAACTCAAAGTGTATGAAAAGAATTATCCTACCTATGATCTTGAGTTAGCTGTCATTGTATTTGCATTAAATATTTGGCGTCACTAAGGGTGCATGGTAATATGTTCACCGATCATAAGAGTCTCCAATATGTCTTCACTTAAAAATATCTCAACTTGAGGCAAAGGAGGTAGTTAGAACTTCTTAAGGACTATGATATAAGTGTGCATTATCATCCCAGTAAGGCTAATATGGTAGCGGATGCTTTGAGTAAGGTATCTATGAGTAGCCTAGCTCATGTTGATGATGGTGGCATAGAGGTGGCTAAGGAGGTCTATCGGTTGGCTAGATTAGGAGTTAGGTTGGAAGAGGTTGATAATGGTGGTGGTGTTGTTGATGATGGCTCTAAATCTTCATTGGTTGAGGAATTGAAAACTAAGCAAGATCTTGACCTGCTTTATTAGAATTGAAGGCCTTGGTGGAAGGGGGCAAGGTGGAGGTTTTCAACCAAGGGGGAGATTGTGCCCTTAGGTACCAAAGTAGGTTGTAGGAGCCTTGTTTTGATGGCTTGAAGGAAAAGATTCTTGATGAGGCTCATGTTTCTTTTTACTCTATTTACCCTGGTCTACTAAGATGTATAGATATTTGAAAGAGGTGTATTGGTGGGGAGGCATGAAGAGGGACGTTGCCAAATTTGTATCCAGTTGCCTTAGTTACCAACAAGTCAAAGCCAAACATCAAAGTCCGAGTGGCCTAACCCAAGACATAGAGATCCCTACTTGGAAGTGGGAAGAGATTAATATGGATTTTGTGGTTGGGTTGCCCAAGACTAGAAGGTATTTTAATTCCATATGGGTTGTGGTTGATAGGATGACGAAATTGGCTCACTTTCTACCGGTTAAAACTATATATAGGGCTGAAGATTATGCTAGGTTGTACATTCATGACTTGGTGAGGTTGCATGGGGTTCCTTTGTCCATAATATTGGATCATGGTGCACAATTCACTTCACACTTTTGGAGGTCCTTCCAAAGAGGTCTTAGAACCAAGGTAAAGCTTAGTACGACCTTTCACCTCAAATGGATGGCCAAACTGAAAGAACTATCCAAATATTTGAGGACATAATTAGGGCTTGTGTATTGGAACTTAAGGGTAGTTGGGATGATCATCTTCCATTGATTGAATTTTCATATAACAATAACTATCATTCTAGCATCGGAATAACTCCTTTTGAGGCTCTCTACAGTAGATGTTATAGATCACCAATTAGGTGGTTTGAGGTTGGAGAGCTAGCTTTGTTTGGTATGGATCTGGTTATGGATGCTATGGAGAAGGTAAGGATGATTAGAGAAAGGTTGAAAACAATCCAAAGTCGCAAAAAGTCTTATGCCGATGTGAGAAGGAGGGATCTTGAGTTCAAGGTTGGTGATTGGGGCTATTTGAAAGTGTCACCCATGAAGGGTGTGATTCGTTTGGTAAGAAGGGAAAGTTAATCCCTAGATATGTGGGTCCTTATAGGGTGATGAGGAAGATTGGTAAGGTGGCCTACGAGCTGGATTTGCCTAGTAAAATGGAATTGGTTCATCCAGTCTTTCATGTGTCTATGTAGAGGAAGCATGTGGGCGATCCTAATGCTATTGTGCCTCTTGATGTTGTGTGGTAGTTGAAGATAACTTGACATATAAAGAGGTTCCAGTAGAGATCTTGGATAGAAAAGTGAAGAGGTTAAGGAACAAGGATGTTGCTTCCACTAAGGTTCTTTGGGGGAATCAACAAGTCAAAAGTGCTAGTTAGGAGGCCGAAGCAGACATGCAAAAGCGATACCCTTATCTCTTCCATTCTATCAAGCATAAGATACTAATTCTAAGTCTTCTATGTGATTTCATGTATCACGTTCCAGTCCCTAAGTCATTTGCATGCATTCATGTTTATATTGACAAAGTTCATGGTGATTTTACACTTATGTTGAGATTTTGAAAATGGTGTTTTAAGTATGTTGTTGCATTCTTGTTGAGGCTTGTTTCTTCATGATTACTCTTCTCATATATGTTTCTTTTACATTTGGGGAAAAATGTTCCCAAGGGGGGGAGATATTGAAACGACCTCAAAAAGTACCGGAAAATGTGCCTCGGAAGTGCCTTGAATCGTAATTTCCATGTATCTCAAAATTCGTGCACGATATCAAAAATTTGACTTCATATTCTTGTTTAGGGAGTCAACTCAAGTAGGAAATGGGTCTAACCCCAATTTAAGAGCAACCGTAGCAAAATTTGAAAATCGCAAAAATGCAATTTCCAATGGCGATCCACGCCCCTGGCGCGATGCGCCAAAAGCGCTCCATAGTGTTATCTTTGCCCAGTTTGCTGAGTCAGTTCAAGGTCTTTGGGTCTTGGGCTTAAGTGTTCTCATACATATACTTAGTCTTATTTCACCCTCATATCATTCAAGATATTCCCAAATACTCTCTCAAACACTTAGACAATATTTCATCTCCAAATTTCAAGTCCCAAGACTCATCTGGATTTTAAGGTTCTCAATCAAGCTTCAAGTCTCCATCTCCAGTCTTCATCAAATATTCTCCAAAGCTAAGGTATGTAGGTTTCTTTCATGGGTTCCTTTCACTCATGAGACCCAAGGTTTCTTTTACCTAAATTTGCATGATTTAAAGTTGATTTATTCATAGGTCTTACTTATTATGAATTTCACTGCACACTATGTTGGGGTTTTCTGAAATTATGGTTATTTTAGCATGTTTTGAGCTATGAATCTAATATCTATTGTGAGATTTGATGAAGGATTTTGAGGTATGTTTCTTGAGAGTGTTACCAAGTATCTATTGATGGTCTTACATTGAATTTTCTAGCATGATTTCACTCCTGAATTGCATGATTTGACGCTAGCACTACACACCCACCAAGTGTTTGATAAAATGTTCGGTTATGATTTTCTTGAGGGATTGAAGGCCCAATACTTGTCCTATGAGTTTAATGACTATATGATGATGAAAGGAATATATGTATATGATATTATCTCTATAGTGTAGGGAATTGACGAAGCCTCACTCAGGGGGTTGTAGGCTTGGGTAACTTTGTTGAAGGTTTGTACCTCGATCGCCTCGCTCGGGAGGTGGTAGGCCCGTGCAACCATGTTGAAGGGATTGTACCTTAATAACCATGTTGAGGGATTTGTACCTATAAACCATGTTGAGGAGTTTGTACCTCATCAACCAATTGAGGGGTTCGTACCTCAATTGCCTCTCCAAGGGGGTGGTAGGTCTTGTATATTCACTAATAATGTTCTCTTCTTACATATGTATTATGTTTTATATAAGCATGATTTTACTTCAAGTATCATTCATACATGTCATATTGTTATATGCTTATTCATTGTCTATGTTATGCATTTTGTTTATGGTGCTTATCACTTGTTGTATTGCATCCTACATATTTAGTACATTCAAACGTACTAACACATACTCTATGCCTACATGATGTCACCATGTAGGAACCGGAGCCCCACTTGATCATCCTCCTCTACGTGGCTATTACGACTCCTCTCAATCTCTTTGGTGAATCTTCTATTTTGAGGACGATGTTTATGATCTCATATTATATTCTAAGACTATCTTTCTTTTATGTATGTGTTGACTATGAGGGTGAGCCCGGTAGCTTGTCTTGGAACACGTTAAGTATCTAAGTTTCAGAGGTGTTAGACATGTTTTGTATTATGCTATGAGCTTGACTCTCTCTTGACTCTTGATAATAGAATATGAAAGTTGTCTCTTAGAACCGTTTGTCCTTATTTGCTATCTCTTGTTGTATTTTATTGCTTCCGCGACCAAGGATGTGTAATGATATGTTAAGAGGCTTGCTTGGGGTCCCTTCGAATTCCCCATGCACCGTGTCACGTCTAGGCCTTGGGCTTGGGTCATGACAATATTTTGTCAAAGATATCTTTGATATAATATAGTGCAATATTGTAAAGAATTATGAGGATCCAAGCTCTACGGTATATTAAAGCATACTCTAATTATCAAGTGGAATGATGCATCTTGGTAAGCATAAAGCTCATTTGATTTGCAATCTAGAAACTAGAAAATATCATGCATTTAATATTGAATATTATCACTGGACAAAATTGATATGAAAGATTGAAAGTATTTGAAGGATTTGAAATACATGAAGTATATACAAGTTCTTGAAAAACTTGTCTATAATCCTCATATGGATTAAATTAATCAAGAATCTTTCATGTTGTTATACAAGTTGATGACTTGAAGAGTCTTCAAAAGGCAAGAGATTGTTTGCTTAAAGAAATTAAATTGAGAAACTTGCAAAACTCTTTAGATTCACAAAAGGAGATAGAACAAAGCACATTTCGCCAAAACTTTCTACACACATGAGTGCCAAAAGAATGGTGATATAAATGTGCAACGAATTCAATCGAGTGACAATGTAGTTGATTTGTTTACCAAATTTCTACCAAGTGCAACTTTCAAGAAGATGATATACAAGATTGGGATGTGAAGATTCAAGTCATTGGATTGATGTTTTGATTAGGAGGAGTTATGATCTCATACTCTTTTTTTCCTCATAAGGTTATGTCCCATTTGGATCATGTTCTCCCCTTCTTTCTTCTTTGTATCATTTTATACAGTTTCATAACACAAAAAACTAATTTTTGCTCTATTTTTAAAGTTATGAGATATTTTCATCCCATTTCATTTCTGTTAGGACAGGGATATTTTGAGGCAAAAGTTTAACGAAGGGATATTTTTTAACTAATTTTTAAGCAAAAAAATATAAGAAAACGATATTTTTAAGCCAAAACATTACGGGGAGATATTTCAACTCCATTTGAAATAGTTGAACCATATTTTTCCCAAAAATATTTAGAGCCTGTTTGGAAGGACACCCTGGTAATTGGATTTGGTAGAACTGGGTGCAATTATACGGTCTAACTTGTTTGGTTGGACAGGTAATTACATGGTCAACAGGTAATTACATAGACCGGGTGTAATTACACTTTCCAATTCACAGAGGGAGGCCGTGAATTGCAAGTAATTACATGGTGTAATTACATGCTTGTTACTATTTAATTTTTTTCATTTATTTTTATTTTTGTATTTTCATTTTAATTTATTTTTATATTGATTATTTTAGTTTTATTATTCTAATTTTTTCTAAATCTATATTTTATTTTATAATATTTATTTTTTATTTCTTTCTTATTCTCAATCTTTGTCAAGTGTTTCCATACAATATTTCACATTATTATATTTATTTATTTATTTATTTATTCTATGTTTTATTTTATTTTTCACTAGCATGATTTTATTAGTATTATAATTTTTAAATTAAAGTTGAATTCATCGTAGGATAAAGTTATAAATATACATATTTTTTCTTTTAAATCATATTTATGTATATTATATATTGAAATTTGACATAAAAGTAGTATGTTAT